>CAUYQV010177347.1:0-21315 GCA_963574575.1 Galagoides demidoff | reverse complement strand
TTCACATTCTACTCTTAGAAAGATTCACTTGTACCCTTGTAAGATAAACCTCAGAAGTGATCCCTCCAATCCCCCACCCGCCCCCGATAGCCCCCCCCCCCCCCCACCCCCCCCCCCCCCAAGAGGGGGGGGGGTGGGTATATGGGTGAAGGAATATAGTATAAAAATATTTAATCCCATATATCTCACACAAACCCCAAACGCCCCTCAGCAGCGGGGCCGGGGCCCGGCCCCCGGGCGGCCGCACGGGGTGGACGGAGGGGGATTGGAGGGATCACTTCTGAGGTTTTTCTTACAGGGGTTCAAGTGAATCTAGGAGTAGAATGTGAACGTTTTAAAACAATAACTGAGAAAATGACATGAAGGCTGTGTTGACCAGTTTGATGGAAGTATTTCAGATTGCATGTGAAAACCCCACACCGTACCCCAGAAGTGCATTAATGTACATAGTTACCATTCAATTAAAAAAAAAAAACACTAAAGAAACAAACTCACATCTAAACATTCCCGAGCTTTAAATCCTGAGGAACATATAAAAAGAAACCAAAACCCAGGCCATCCACAGTAACGTCAACATCCTCAAGCCCATCAGTGAGAAACCTCAGCAGCTCAGCCCAGGCAGTCAAGCGTCTGCCTGACTGAAGTGTGTGAGTTCTGAACTGCATTTTCACTACAGCTCAAAAACGTCCACATCATCCCCTGAACTCCCTAATTTATTAGCTGTGTTATCTCCAGTCTGTGTTATGTAATAGACTCTGGATGTAAATAAGCGTATGGGATTCCAGGATCTCACAACAGGGCATTCAAAAGTTTCGTAAACTATTTAAAATAATAATCCTGGGGGGCAGGAGGAGATCTCGATTACCTCACACATTTCCTTTTCCTAGGTAAAATTTCATTTCTCACGATTATTCGAATAATTTGAAATTATACCTTTAACTCAAAAAGCTGTAACTATGAGCAACCTATATTTATCCAACTATAAATAGTTTCCAGGTGTTGACTTAAGCATTTTATATGCATTACTTTAATTATTTAATTCTCACGACCCTATGACAAAATTTCACACACACTTCTACTCCTGACACATCAATTACTTCCCAGAGCATAATAGCTTAAACACATGGGCTCTGGAAAGGGGTTTGAATCTTACCTTGGCCACTTGCTGGTCATGTGACGGCACACAAGTTACTGGATCATGCTAAGCCCCAGTTTTTTATGTATAAAGTGGACAGAACATTTGTATTTACCCCATGAGGATGCTGAGAGAATTATTTACTTATATTGGCTTTTTTTTTTTTTTTGCAGAATGGCATGTGGTGTGTAGTAAGCGCTTAATAAATATTAGCTATATTTCCTCCATATTATTCTTTTCTCTAAATCCTAAAGAAAAGTTCCCCTTGACTAACAAATATCAAAACACTTTCTTGTTTATACACCATTTTCCTTTAGTATCCGTAGCTGTCGACACAGTTGTAGGTAGTTATATCACTAAGTAATCTATAACGTTCCTTACTGTGATAGTCTTTGGCCATCTCAACCCAGCAGGGTCCGCATTCCAACATGTAGGAATCAAGACCGGTTTAGGGACCACTGAATCACCTTGCTAGTCTAGCCACACAGTTTTCAAATGCATGCACGGTTCCACCGGCTTTTCATAGTTCCCTTCAGGACCATTACAGTTCAAAGAGCTTGTTGCCACTGAAAACACCTCCTTTCAGGCCACCCCCTCCTATTTTTCTTCTCTGCTTATAGCAGTTATGTAGTTGTAATAACACAAAGGGATCTGCATGATTTCAGAGCATGACTCATTGCCAGCAAATCAACACACCCATTCTCAATTTTTCATGCATGAGAGATGTGTAGAACTACAAAACTGTTTGGACATTGGAGAAGACTAAATCAACAGAGAGTAAGCGTTTTATCAAATCTACAAGTGAAATGAAACTTTAATTTGAATAAATAAACGGCACTATGAAAGACGGGCTACTATATATCTGAGCTAAAAAGATGAAGTATAATTGTATCTATGTTAATAGGTCCAGCAAGCACAAGGAAACCGCAGGCTCCTGTACAAATACGCTGACGATTCACAGGTGTGCAGGCCCCGTTTGTAAACACAGACGGAAAGGGGGACAAATATGTGAATAGATGAGTTACAATGTGGTCTCCCCCACCTCAAAGATGGCATTTATTTTTCCAAATCCTTGAGTAGTTTCAAAAGAGATGTTTCCACGGTGGCCGTGATGATATCTGTGCTTAGAGTTCCTCTGACTAAATTAACTGAGATAACATCAACGTGGTCCCAAAATTTCCGGCAAAAAAAGTTTACCAATTATTTTATTATGTAAATTATGGTAACAGAATAAAAACTGGATATTTTTTTAAAAGGGGGCAAATAATGATTAAGGGTATAAAGAATAGCTGTTTGATAAGAGAATAGATCTGAAGTATTCACACCACACACACACAAATGTAACTATTTGAGGTGGGGGATGCATTAATTAGCTTGATGATGGTCACTTCATAATATATATATATCAAAACATCAGTGTACCATAAATATAATTTTTATGTTAATTATATCTCAATATAAGGGAAAAGCTTTTTCTTATGTATACCATCCAAGTGTCAAAGAGAATCACTTTTAAGCATAATAGAGTACATCTTCATTATACCCGACATCACTGAATTGGGAGCCCTACAGCTGAATAACTCATTCACTGAAACAAACGGTCTCAGAACGGTTTATTACTTAAGACTCAACAATCATTATTATCCTTGACAACGACTATGCTAGTTGCAAACCTTACTTTGGTTTGTTCTAAATACTGAAATATCTTTAAGTCCTCCACCCCACAGTCTTTGTCCTGAAGGAAATTACTGAAGTGTAGGGAGTGGTTCCATAGAACTTACTTTAAAAAGCAGAAGGAAAAAAGTCCACAAGTAAGTGAAACATTCAGACACTGAGAAGATTCTTTTAATTTTTATGACTCCGGACAGAAGATAACAGTGTGGGTAAAGCAAGAGCCCTAGAAGCATTGTCCTTGATTGGTCCTTCTACCTAATGAAGAGCCTCAGTTTCTCTTCCCGGGAAGTGGGAATAATATTAGTAATTATTTCATAAGTTTGTGTCAAGAATTATAGATAATTCTCTAGTACAGTGCTGGACACACATCTTCCTACAAATTTTACCTACTGTATCAAACAATGCTTTAATAATTCTATTACACACAGCAACAGCAGACATTATTATCAAAGGAAATAAAAGACAAACAATTAGTCCAACAGCACTATTCCATGTCCTATAAATTACTTATTTCATCATTATAACTATTTGAATACATAGCCACCTTAAGGAGAGCTTGAGACATCAGAAGTGTATTTTCCCTAAATGATGCTTAATTTCAACTAATAGGCCAAACTTCTTGAAGATTAAAAATAGAAGAATTAAAAAATACCACTGCTCAGAGTTATCTAAAACTATATCCAAATAAGAACATCATTTTCAAATACTAATTGCCCCCAAATATTCTTAACTTATGCCATTGCTTACATTCCTGCTAATTAATTTATTTCGAGAGGAGACCAAGTATCACACACATTGCTTTTCCATTTGTTCCTGTCTTTCTGTGAACCGCAATTTCTATATGTTTTAAGAAAAATTAATTATCAATGGGGTAATGGGACATGGCCTATGAGGGAGACCACAAATTCTATTCTCTCCTCTCCAGTGATTGGTTCAAAAAGTGAACATGCAATTCAAACCAGAACAGTCAAAGTTAAGGTCAAGACTGGGAGCTGTGGCTCACACCTATAATCCCAGCACTCCAGGGGTCTGAGAAGGGAGGATCCCTTGAGCTCATGACGTTGAGACCTGCCTGAGTAAGAATGAGACCAGGGCTCTACAAGAAATAGAAAAATTATCTAGGCATTGTGGTTGGTGTCTGCAGTCCTAGCCATTCTACTCTGGAGGCTGAGGCAGTAGCATTACTTGAGCCCAGAAATTTGGGTTTGTTGTGAGTTAGGTTGAGGCCACAGGATTCTAGCCAAGGGAATAGCGTGAGACTCTGTCTCATAAACAAAAGAAAAAGTTAATGTCAAGATTTTCCTAAGAAAGAATACTCCCTAGCTTTGTGTGTGTGTGTGCATTTGTACGTGTGTACACGTGTGTGTACATATGTAGTCCAAAAGAGCAACTAGTCTAAGAGTGAAGCTGATACTCAAAGTAGAGCAGAGCCAGGAGATAACAGGGACCCAAATGTGCCCCCTTGAAGGCACCATGATACTTTGGCATTCTTAGTTATGTGAGCCAATTCTTTCTCTACATTATTCACATTAGACTTGGTTATTTTTCACAAAATGTTCTAAATGATACAAGAATGCAGAGCTAAGGTCTTAGCTTAGGAACTTAAAATGAAAAAATCAACAAAGTAGTTTAAAAAATAAGATATTGAGTGAGTGGATGGATGTTCCCCGGGGCTTTGCTCTTCCTCCTTGCTACTCGTAGGGTAGTTTTGACGATCGAATGGGAAGGTACGTACAAGGTGCAGACGCAGTGAGGACACGCAGCTCACAATGACCACTCAGGGCTCCAGTTTACACTAACCTTCTGCCCTCTTGAACGGAAGATGGAAAAACAGCATTAATGTCAAGCATTTCCCATAAACACAGCCAATACTTGCATGAAGGAAAAGAAAAACCTGAGCTTTCTAAACCTTCTTATCTTGAGCAACACACCTTCCTATTTAAAATAAATACATAACTATATGTGGCTCTAGTCATTCAGCAGTTTCAGAAACTTTCTAACTGTTCTTGTAACACAAAGGTAAGGATATTTTGTCTAATGTACATCCTCTCTCCTCTTAGCATTTACCTTCCAGGGCCTTTCAAAGTATCCAAGTTACTGAGGCTGCTTCTAGTATCCCTTGTTTTTTAAACATACATTCACACAAACAGGTCCGTGACTTAATGCATCACCTTAGTATACTATGTACCTTGAATAGAGAACAAGGCAGGGGGTTGACTTTGAGGCATTTATTCACACAGTACTAAGTAAGAGCCTACTCTGTGCAGGTTCGATGCAAAGCTCAGTGGGTACAACCAGAAACAAACCTAAAAAGCCATCAGTTTCTATCTTGCTGAGCTTATGTCTAGTGAAAAAGACAAGCAAAATTCAAACATCCGGACAAACAGACATGCTAATGTAATTGTGACAAGCACTGTGATGAAGGGGGCACGGTGGGAAGAAAGAAAGCCAGTAAGATGGAGAGCCATCGGCCAGGCCCAGCCTGCAATTCCAACAGTCTGGGGGGTGGGGTGGGGTGGGCAGATTGCTGGAGCTCATGAGTTCAAGACCAGCCTGCAAGAGCAAGACCCCATCTCTACTAAAGATAAAAAACCTAGCCGGGTGTTGTTTGTGGGGGGCACCTGTAATCCCAGCTACTTGGGAGGCTGAGGCAAGAGAATCACTTGGGCCCAAGAGTTCAGGTTGCTGTGAGCTATGGTGACTCCAGGGCACTCTACCCTAGGGCTATAGACTGAGACTCTGTCTCCAAAAAAAAAAAAAAAGGGAGCATGTTAAGGAGGGCGTAGGGGCTCACTGGGAAGGGGGGAAGGTGCTCCTTGATCTGGGGCTCAGAAATGAGGTCAGAGAAAAGTGAGCATCAGGCTGACACAACAAGTGCTGTAGTAAGGAAAAGCAACAGGGTTCACAGAGAGACCTTTCTCAGCAACCGACAGTGGTGCACGCTTGAGGCAAGATTTGAGGAATCTACAGTGTCTACTCTAGTGAGTCATGATAGACTACATGCACCTTGGAGAGGAGTTGCACATAGGACAGACACTGCATACATTCAGGCTGCAAGCAGCAGTCAGAAGCCACAGTCTGGCAGTTTAAAATCTCTGTCAGAGGCCAGGCACAGTGGCTCACGTCTGTAATGCTAACGCTTTGGGAGTCTGAAGCAGAGGTTCATTTGAGGACAGGAGTTCAGGACCAGTCTCAGCAACATAGTAAGAACCATGTTTAGCCAAAGATGAAAAAATAAAAGTAAATTACTCAGCTGCACTAGCATACTAATAGTCCCAACTAATTGGAATTTGAGGTTACAGTGAGCTATGATTGTTACACTGTACTCCAGCCTGGGCAACAGAGTGAGACCCCATCTCTACAAAAGAAAAGCAAACTCTGTCAGATTGGATGGTGTCTTCTTTTAAGATCTATTTGTCTTTCATATTTAAAAAAAATATTTAGAACTACTCACTTTAAATCTTTGTGTGTATAATCTAGAAATCTACATTTTTAACTGGTTCCCAAGCTGATTCTTATATGCTTTATAGATGGAGAGCTAGTGATTAAAGCAAGATTACTCCCTGCAGTGAATTATGTATTCCATCCTTAGAAAATAATGCAAATAGGCCGACGTATACTTTAACAAAATGGAATATTGGCTCCATACAAAATGTTTAAATGTTATGAATAAATCCAATGGCTTTTTAAAACATAGATTTTGCCTTTTATAAGTAAAAACCTAATTTATCAGAAGTACCATTTCTCAAATATTCAAATACTTAAGGAAGAATGCAGAGATAAAGATAAAAAGTAAATACCAAACTCCACCTTCCCTAAGAGGGCTAACAACACAGAGTGAAGAGGGATTCTGTCCAGAATAGATGTGCTTTTTATAAAGTAATCTGGAGAGTCCAACAACAGTGCAGCCCTCTAGTTCACCTTATTCCACAATTCTCCATCTAGGACGCTAACTATGGGATGTGATAATGAACATGAGATCTGAGAGAAGGCTACTTTTCCTCCATGAACTCCTTCTATAGACCTTAAAAAACAGGCATCGCTTTGGATCAGATACCCATTATCAATTTGGACAGAGAGTGTCTGAACTACTATTATCTGCAAATGATTCATGAGTGCAGGTATTTCGCTACCTGAGGATTTTAGTGAAACCATAAATATAAGAAAAGACAGAAGCCGGAATTCATACAGGGCCTTGAGAAATATCTAGGATAGAAAATTACGTCCCATCTAAAGAAAAAAATGTAATTGACCAAATCTGCCTCACTTGCTTCCCTTACCGAAGGGCTTCTTTCTTATTTCAGCCTACTATGTATGGGAGGCTCTCTATTCCACAAGCGCAAACACGAACGCTAATGCACCTGCTGAAATTCACTCATTAGGAAAGCAGTCTCCAATAGAAACATAAATTATTGATCACATAAAACAAACTAGGAGAATAGTACCCTTGTAAAGACTCACAAAGCCATGATTTAACAAGGGACATCAGACTCTATCCCTACATTTAAAAAGTGAAAAAAGGGAAAAAACTTATGAAATGCACACACACATCCATATATATATGTATTTTGGGCATATGATATATGGGCTAGTACAAAAATCTCCAAGTAATAGCTTCTCTACAAATTCTTACGGTAAAAGTGAACCACTGCCATTTAAGAATGAAAAATAATTCCTTTTTTTTTGGCTTTACCACCTTACATCAAAGATATGGCTATTGGACCAATTGATTTACAGAAAAACAAACAATATACTCCTCTGACATTTATAAAGTTAATCATGCATATTAAATCATTGACAATTTTAAGGGCTTATTTTTCCTACTTCAATTCTCTCTTAAACCCATCCATCCTTTAACATAAATAAAAACTCTGGACTCCTGCGATTAATCAAAGAACACTAAAAACCAGCATAAAAAGAAATTTATAACACATGATTAGCCACTGAATGAATACCTAGTGATATAAAATACAAAAAGAAAAACCTGATTTTTTTTTTTTGCATTACTACCATTATATCCACTGTGCATGAACTGATTTCTCCAGTCAGCCGTTAGTGCTTAATATCTTACGAAGTAATATTGCACTTAATCCTAAAAATATATCTGCCAGGGGGGTGCCTATTATTATTCTAATTTCATAGAAGAGGAAATTGAGACATGAGGTCAACCAGTTTATTTTTTTATTTTTTATTTTTTGAGATGGAGCCTCAAGCTATCCCCCTGGGTAGAGTGCCATGGCATCACAGCTCATAGCAACCTTCAACTCCTGGGCTCAAGGGAGTCTCCTGCCTCTGCCTCCCAAGTAGCTGGGACCACAGGCGCCCGCCACAACGCCTGGCCATTTTTTGGTTGCAGCCATCATTGTTGTCTGGCGGGCCCAGGCTGGGGATTTGAACCCGCCACCTTAGGTGTACGTGGCTGGCACCTTAGCCGATTGAGCCACAGGCGCCAAGCCAGGTCAACCAGTTTATAAGGGTCTAGCTACAATTTCAGCCCATAATCAATTTCAACACCCATATTCTTCACATGTAAGCTACGTAAATGAGACTTTTTTTCATAGCAGTACCATCATTTTGCCTAATATACAACTCTCAGTATCTTAGAGTCTTTTTGAGAACATACATGTGGTGTTTTCTTTTGCACAAAGTTTGCTCCTGAGTGCCATAAGAACCGGCTTACTGGTTTGGGATTACTGGTTTGGTCTGCACCAGGATTTCTATAATCAAGAGTATGGAGCAGAGGCAGCTAAGGGTTCAAGATATAGTTTTGTGACCCTCAAAGAAGGGATTTGTTTTTTCCCTAAAAGAAATTTCTACCTTATATTAGATTACTTGACTTCTTGGAATGAAACTCTTACTAAAATAATTCATCCACTACAACTCAACAAAGATTGGTATCAGATCAACGGAGGGAAGCATTCAGAATGTGTCTGAACTCAACAGAGTTCTCTGGAGTTAAGATACATCAGAGAAGTTCATGCCACTCACTGTCATAATTTGGGTTGGTTCTGGCCATGAGCCCTCATGCAGGTGGAGGACTGGGAAACAGATACCTACCTCCCCACCACAGCAAGGAGTTTTTGTTGCTGTTGTTATTCATTAATATTGGCTAAAATGCAAACAGCTCCAAAGGAGAAAGTAACCTGTCCTCCATCAGTTATTTACCTCTCAGTGTGAACAAGTTTATTGGAATCTTTGCTGGGAGAGGATTTGACTATAAATGGGAGAGTGAAAGAAAGGTGGAAATGTCAGCATCTGGCAGAGAGGAGCTACAAGTGGAAGCAGCTGGGGTGACAGGTGTCAGCAGAGGGCTGCAGAGCTTGCAACATGCTGCTCTGGTTATGACCAGGCAGCCTTGAAGGTCATTCTCACTCTGGGAGAAGATTTGATGGGTGGCCCAGGGACTGAGCCTTCCCGAGCCTTCCAGGCAGGCTTGTGTCATCAGGGATCCTGCACTGTCAAGCAAATGTGTTGTCTTCACAGCCAGTGACAAGAGGGGAAGACACTCAAGCATCTGAAGCCAGGCATGAATCTCGGAGAAAGAGTTAAATGTTAGGGTCGTGAACCTACTTTGAGACTTTACAAATCGTCCATCCTGGGAGACACTGCTTGGGAAACATGAAGGAATGAGCTTTTTTGAGGCTTTGGGAGTCAGACCCACGTCCCCCACCCTGGGACATGAGTCTACAATCGGTTCTTTCTAAATGATAACTTGACTATTATACTGTTATTGGAAGGAATGTTTTAGGCAATTGTTGGCTTCAATAATCGATGAATTCTTGTCAGTTGTTTTTCTACCTCTGCACAAAGAGTCATAAAGTAATTTCGATTCCCTTAAACCATGTCATTTCACCCAGAGACCTTTACTGGGAATTAGGGATGGAGGGAGATCAGAAGCAAAGAGAGGAAGTACCTTTTGCATATTGTAACCACAATCAATCTAATGATTGCCTAATTGAGTAATGTCTGTCATTTTATTGTGGTGAATCACTATAGGATAAAAATTCCAATTCAAGCAATTTCTAAGAAACTAAAATAATATGTCAGCTCCCTGCCTTGATATGCCTAAATAACCCAACTAACACAGGCACAAGTCGTGTTTCCCAGCTTTGAAGCTCTCTTTTTTGTTCCTATTTTTCTATCTCTAGAGACAAAGACTTATTTTGTTGCCCAGACTGGACTCCAACTCCTGGACCCAAGAGGTCCTGCTGCCTCAGCCACCCAAATTGCTGGGATTGCAGGTCTGAGCCAACACGCCTAGGTCTTTGTTGAATTTTTTTTTTTTTTTGTAGAGACAGAGTCTCATTTTATCACCCTCAGTAGAGTGCCATGGCATCACACAGCTCACAACAACCTCCAACTCCTGGGCTTAGGTGATTCTCTTGCCTCAGCCTCCCGGTAGCTGGGACTACAGGTGCCCCTCCACAATGCCTGGCTATTTTTTTGTTGCAGTTTTGCTGGGGCTGGGTTTGAACCTGCCACCCTGGGTATATGGGGCCGGTGCCCTACCCACTGAGCCACAGGTGCCATCCCCTTTGTTGAATTTTTTAATGTAAATTGTTCAAAACTATTTTAAACCTAGAGTTCATATAGAGAGTAAGGTGACTTGGCTCTTTCACTGTCTCCAGGATCACCTATCCAATACAGAAGACTCCAGTCCTAGCTTCCATTATGGCTAAGGAAAGAGAAAGGTAAGAGCAGCTCAATATTAACCAGTAGGAGTTAAACCAGGACTTGTTAACCTCAGTTACTGCTTTGGGACCAGGTGCAGGAGGCACCCCAGATCACTGTCATCTATATCTCTTGTATCTAGATGACTATAAAACATGAGAAGATAAACTAGCCGAGGATTTGTCTGCTAACCACAGGAGTGTGTTACGGATTAAGCATGCCTATCTTTATGTTAAGTATGTCTTATATAAAAAATAAATCCTTGTGTTTTATCTTTTGCACAAAAGCTGACAAAGAATTAACTTTATTGTAGAAGAAGCAACACTATTAACATAAGAAAATATGTATAGCCATTCATCCCTACCACTTCTCTTTCTTAAATGTCTCCTAGCTTAAAAAAAAATGATAAAAAGGGAGAAGAGAACAGACAAAAGGATAATGTAAAGTTCAGCCATCAAAAATGGCTTCATTAAGATCCTTAATGAAGCACATGGGAGCCATTTATTGACTCCTCAACTATTAAGATGGAACATTATTACTGCTTTAATAGTATTTCCATTTTCATTTAGGAAATAACTAATCAGAGGATCAATGTACCAAAGACTTTATTTTCTTTCCCTTGGGTCACCGTAAGTACATTTTTTTTTAATGCAAAAAAAAAAAAAAGTAAGAGTAATTCCTCCTGGCACCATCGCCCATGAACAATTAAAGAAATAACATGGAGGGTGAAAGGTCAAGAGCTCCAGATCTGAGCACTGTTATAAAACAAATGAAACTCAGCAAGTGGGAAGCCTCCCTTTCAGGGGCCAGGGGAGAGAGAAAGGCTCCCTTCCAAGGCAGGGAAGCTTCCCCTCCAAGGTATGCAAAGAGCCTCCACCCCGGCCTGCTGTCAACCTGTAAAACATTTCTATTTCTCGGACTCACTTAGAATTCAAACTACTGTTTTCCTGGTAGTTCTCACAGCTCTGCTTCCTTTGAGGTACAGATGTGTAGCCACAGAACCCAATCAGATAACACCTATTTACATATTTATAAAGCCTCCTGTAAAATCTCCTATCAATTGTTGCTGCTATATATAGGCCTTTCAAAGTATCTTGTGGGCCCAGCGCTCCACTGCACCTCTCCCTTCAGGAACCTGATATATCGCATAATGTGATTTCAATGTAAATGGGGCCCATCGCACAATCACACCACTTCACAAACTCTTTTCTGCTGGGGTAGCTTAAATCTAAACACACTCAAGCAGCTTGCTGCACTGGAGCAAGATTTCTTCCACATTTCAGAAAAAAAAAAATTTTTTTTTACAAAAAAAAAAAAAAAAAAATCCCAAACCCCAACACAACAATGCCAGGAGAAAAAAAAAAAATCTGAACGTTTTCTGCAGAAAGATGGGCCGTCTCCAAATCCTTGTGCCCTATCAGACAAATTAAAGTAAATCAAGCATGAAATGAAGCCGAAGAGCCCCGAGATAAGGCTCCTTTAAGTCGTTTACAGATTAGGATAGAAGAGGTGCATCTGGTCTCTGGCAGCGAAGGAGGCCAGTTTCCCAGCTCACAATAGCAGCCTGTGTATAGGATTACCTTACCTTGTCACTGACAAGGGAGGAGGCGCCTGCAAGATGTCTCTAACTAACTTCCTCACGTCCCTGGCGAAGGTCTCTTATTAATGCATTAATTGTTAAGAGAGAAATACATTTCGATAAAACCAAACCGCCACCTCCCCCCGACCCCCCCCCCCCAAAATCCCACAGACTGATTTATGAACTGGTCAGAAGCTGATAAACTGGGGAGGTTGGGGGAGGGGTCTGCTACCAGCAGATGAGCCTCTTCTGTTATCAGTCAGGATTCTGCTGCTAGAGACAGAAGCTGATAAGTTTCCAACAGGAATTAGTGACGTGGCCAGGAAACGGTGTTACTGGTTGGACTGGTGCTCCAGTGGCGGCCAAAAGGACTTCTGTCCTTATCAGATGGGATTCTGCTGCTAGGAACGGTGAGGGGCAGTCCAAGAGAAACTGGACACTCTCTCAAAATGCCATGTGATTAATGGTTCAACTATAATAGAAGGTGGGTGTAAGATTTTCTTGGAAGCATCTGGAATTCTGCAGCTTTTCAGTGAAGACCTTTTTGTTCCTTGGCACCATGAGAAGCCTGGAAACTCCCCCTCCTTTCCTTCCTTGACAAAGAACTTTTTCTTCTCCAATAAATTTTATTTATCCCTTTTTTCTATCTAAGGAAATCCTTAATTTTCCACCACCACAGAGAGACTGCTATCAGTGTAACCTACCTGTCAGTTTCAACTAGTCTAAGGAATCCATTCTAAGTTCAGTTTGCACGATTGGTTGGCATGGTGGTCATGGAGGGATGGGTGGACTTTCTGTTTCCTCCTCTCACCCAGAAGTTGACTTTTTCCCCAGGGCCAGAGTTGGGTTATTGCCTCGGGCCATCCTAGTCTACTGCAGTCAAACCACTTGAGAATGAAACTGGGTATAATTCTTTTGGGGACTTATATATTACTCTTTTTTCCAATGGAAGCTACTTCGGGGGGGGGGGGGACACGTGCCTAATACTACATAATGTTTGTATTGCCCTTTACAGTTCACAATGTGTACTGTATACAGTATACACAATGTATACTGTATCTCTTGTATTTTCACATTTGGACTTCACATGTAACACTTTGAGGTGGGTAATACTGCCACAAAATTATGCTCAATAAATTGAGGTTCAACTGGATTGAATAACTTGCACAAAATCACCGGTTGGTTAAATGTAAATTCTGAACTTTCATGTTCCTTCCCATTATGTGAAAATGCCTAATTTCCTCACCTTGGAATAAAAACCCTCATGATGATGTTCTCGAGTTTTTAGATGGTAGATACAGGCATTCTCCCCAACCTCAGATGACTCATAGTCTGTGACTTCGTTTTGTAACATTTCAGAGACGTGTTTTAAGACATGGATAGGAACACAGGAATCATGTTCTTCCTCTTAGATACCTGTATTCAGGATCTTTAGGTTAAAATTATAAAATTATCTTATTAATAATAATGATAAAACATTTATTTGAATGGAATTTAAACTTGGTCTTGGTCCTGAATCCATCTTTGGCCTCTCTGCCCTTTCCAAATTACTCCTTACTATCCCTTTTTGAGAAATCTATTTCAACCCCACTAATTCATATGTTATTACTTTCTTTAATTTTTCTGTTTAAATATTTATGGGAACATAATTAAACGATTTTTTACAGAAAACATTTCTATAAGTGATGAAAATAATGCACGGAATATGATTTAATGATATTCCCCAATCAAGTTTCCATTCTGACAGCCATAGAACAAGATATCGTCCTCCCAAAGAAAGGGATCTTTGAGTGTGAGACTCAAGAGCTAAGAATATACATGCTTAAAATATAGAATAGCTTTTAAAATACAATTAGTTTTTAAAAAGTATTCTAAATTAGAAGATGCTACCTCCTCATGGGAAAAATTTAGAGTCAAAAGTGGTAAAACACTTGGGGGAAAAACTCTTAATAGTAAACTCTGTGTGTGTGAATATAGATGAAAACCTGACGAAACTCACATGTTCTGAACATTTATGAATATGTCTGTAATTATTTTCAGCGGAGTATGTTCAGGATAATCCTTCTCTCAGCACAGAATTGATATATTTACAAATCTGTGACCAAACGATGGTATCTAACAAGTGCTCACTGCTCGCTGCTCCAAAATAATAAACTATCTTAAATTATGCCAAAAAAGATAAGAGACATGCTTTATTTCGCCATTTATTAATACTGTGAGGAGGTGACATTTATTCATGATATTTACAGTGCTTCTTTACACTTGACTTTGGGGAAGCCACTTTTTTTTTCTTCTTTTTTTTTTTCCCTTGCTTCTTCATTGTGTCTGCTTGGGAAATAGATTTATTCCTGTTTTTTAAAAAAATCATTGTTATAGAAAGAGTTACAATATGTTCTTCCTCCATAAAATATTTCTGTCAAACATGGGCTAAAATATTCTTCATACATTTTATGCCATATTTTATCATTATTGGAATTTGAAACTTTAAAATTTCTTTATACAATAGGCATAAAACAGATTTACGATATGACATTTTATTGCCTTTTGTATATAACTTGGCTATATAAAGCTCATTGATTACCTGTGATTTATCATTAGTTTAGCCATTTTCTTAAAGGGTAGAAATAATATTTGAGGTATAGTAAAATACTTTAATCTTTCTTCTATGGGTTTTAGGGCGGCGATATAGCATTTAGCTTATTCTAGAAATAGTGAAAACCAAATATCATATTTTCCTTTTACTGACTTCATTAGATGGTCATCAGCAATGAAAAGTACGATTTCATATCCATTTGCTTATTTGAGACTGTTTTCCGCAATAAGCTGAGTATGTTCTAAGACCAACATTATTTGGAATTTTTATCTGTGTGGTAAAAGCATGAACTCCATAGGCCTATGTATGAATCCCACAAATTCCCCCAAAGCTGCTTTTTGTGTTTCACCACCTGAAATCTGTATTAATAAACTAAATGGCTGACACATTCCAGAAGCTGTGTGGTAACTGGGTATGTTTCTCTAGATGTACTTTCATTGTTAAAAAGGGGTCACGACCCACAGGTTGAGAACCGCTGCTCTAGACCTCAATCAATCTGACTGAGAGTTGTAGTTCTTTAACTTCCTGTTGTTGTTATTTTTTACAGTAACAAAGTGTTACTACGACTGCTACGGGTAACTACGTATAAAGAATTTATTGCCTGTGCACTTTGATTATTATGAATTTGCTTTTTCTGGAATATATTACATCTTTTAATTCTCACAGCACTAAATCTTGCAGAATAGATCACTTTGATTTCACAGCTGAAGGACCCCAGGCTCAGAGAGCTGAAGGAATATTCAGGAGATGGGATTCAGACCCAGGCCTGTGGAGTTCCAAACCTGTGTTCCTTGCCTGCCTGCCTTGCTATCCAGGGCCTCTTCACACACATAAATTAGACCGAGATTTTTGAACACAGTCAGATAGGTTTGTTTCAGAATAATAACTGATAACCATTTATTAATAGTAAAATTATTTTCCTTTTTGAATTTTAATTGTCAATTATCTAATTCACCAAAAGGAAAACACTATTCCCAAAATAATTTATGGGAGATACAATAAACTTGTTTTCTCTTCATCTTTCTCTTCCTTAGAAACCTGAGTAAACCTCCTAAGGATGAGGAGTTGATGAGGCTATTAACATAAACACAAAGAATGTCTGTTTCTAACTAGGAATCATTACAATGCGGTATTACAGCAAGGTTGCCAAATCCGGGTCACGAGCTAAATCCATACATTGAGCCTACAGTGGTCAGTAACTATGTGTTTTCACAAAATCCTTTATTTCTGCCTGTTACGTCAACATCTATTAAATCGGAGTGCTTTAACTCAGGCCAGAAACTCAAAATATAGCACAGAAGAAAAACCAAAAAGCCTGATGGCCCGCTTGGGCTCAAGACATTTAATTTAAGAAGGCTGTTGAAGTCCTGATGCCATCACTTCTGTGATTTCTCTTTGAAGAGTTTCTTAAATTTAGGAAGTGTCATTTTTCTACAAAGCGCTAGGAAGTTCCAAATGATGCGAGGGAAGTGGATCCAATGTTTGTCATACTTGTTAATAGCGATGGCAGCATCTGTCTATCTTAAAACCACTTCCACTCTCCTCTGTTCTTGCCATTGCTTATCAACTCTCCGTCAACCATATTCTCTGAGCAATCTTGTGCTTCCCTAGACTAAATAAAGACGCGATGATAATATCCTCTTCTGTCTTCCTGTAGGCAATTAGGAGGGACGAAATGGGCAGTGTTCTTGGCAGAAACTCTCAGGGAGTTGTGGAAGAAAAATGTTTAAGAACCACTCCCTTGGATTTAATCCTAAGGGAGTTATCTCTAAGAAAACCCTGCTCGTTACTTCTTGAGAATCCGCAGAATACAAACATTTTTAAAGTAAGACCAGCTCCGACCACCTATCTGCAGGGGGAATGTTATTCATGAAATCAGGAGGTTCACATGGTGCCACAGACAGGATGGATACCCAATAAAGATTGTAGCGATTAGTAAGCCTTAAAGTTCATTATCTGTGAACCAAGGAACCAAGTTCATCACTCAATCACTTCAAATTGTTTTCTAGGTCATGATTTATGGGGCATCTAATAAAAATATGTCTCTCCTCTCCTGTGTACCTTTTCTCCTCAAATAGCTTTCCAGGAGGCATTATAGATTAAATAGTGGATAAATAATAGTACCTTCCCGAAACAGTTCTTGGAAACATATGGCAATAAATATTAGTTTTTATTGCTTCCACTCTACAAATAAATTTAAGCATATTAAGCTTTCATGGGACACCTCTGCTGACTTGTTAATACTATTATCACACAACCCTGCTCACAGATATCCAAGTATGGCTCAGCTGGTGTTTGGAGCCTGTTCCCGATGTGAGGAGCCAGGCCAGCCTTTTTCCTATCTTTTATCTGTCTCATTCCCATGGCCTTTATCTTGTTTTTTCCATAGACTAGTTTCCCAAAATGTCAAAATTGTTTGGAACTTTCTTCTTATCTACAAAGTTAATAAATTTTATTATTTCTCACCAGCATTTGATCTGTAAACTAAAATGTTCTCAAATCTACGATCTAGGTCAGGGTAAAGGTGCTCCACTAAGTTATTTCAGGATTGTTCTATATGAGCATTCCTTCCTGCTTGCTGTCAAAGCCCTCTTCTAGCCTCCTCAAGGTGCATCCTTTAAGAGTGCTTTCTCTAAATTATTGCCTATGAATATAATTTATTCTGATGAGCCTAACGAGAACACAGTTACCCAATTTCACTGACACACCATGGAACATCACTTATGTTTGAATAATAATTAGTAAAACTGATAGCTTTGGTTGTTACTCATTCCCCAGACTGTCCCCTTTTACATGTGCCCATGAGACAGAAGATGTTGCTAAGTATTTCCCTGAAGTTGGGCTCACTCTTTTTGGTAGTGAGCCGAAACATGGCTCTATGCCCGTCCAATTCAATCTCCATCAAAGGAAACTTAGCTGGTCTCACTCATGATACCAACCTCCTCCTGTGCCAATTGATATGACCCGCGTGGATGATGACTGGTGGCTGATAATCAACTGTGGAGTATGAATCCACAGACCACTGTGCACTCACCTAACCCAAGTATGGTCTAGACCGTATCTCCTTGCTTGTTGATGAGAATGTCATGTGGAGAGGAATCAAAAGCGTCGCTGAAGTCCGGACAGATTACATCTATTACTTTGCCCTTATCTACATGGCCTGTCACTCTATCATAGAAGGAAATTAAATTGGCCTGGCACAATTTGCTCTTCACAAAACCATGTTGGTTGCTACCCACTAACTTCTGCTCTTCTAGATGATTGCAAATTGATTGTTTGATGATTTGCTCCAGTATCTACCTTGGTATCAAAGTTAAGCTGACTGGTCTATAATTACCAGGATCGTCTTTTTTTCTTCTTCTTTTCTTTTTTAGGAATCGTCACTACTTTTCCCCATACATGGCGACTTTTTTCCTGCCCTCCCTGTGCTCTTCCACACATCAATTAATAACTCTTCAGTTTCCGCCCTCTGTATCCTTAGGATATATCCCTTCAAAGTTTACATTTTGATTGCACTGATTTTTTAAATTCATATTCTTTTCTAATCTAACCTCACTTTCCATGCTTTCAAAACTGGTGTCATTAACTTTCCTGCATTATAAATTAAACTTATGTTCAAAAGTCAAGGGCTAAAAAAACAAAGCTTATCCTCACTAGGCTTTTCTAAGTCAATACATTATTCTTCCTTGAATTTTTACTCTCTTTTGGACAATAATCTTACGTTAAAGTTTAGTATCTAATTTCTGTGTACTTTTACTGCCCTATTTAATTTCTCTTAATTTTTGTATTCCATGACATCCTTTACATTACTAGTGTAAGTAAAAATGCATATTTACTTCACATGCAATAAACATGGATGTGTAATTGAATAAATGGTGATTAACCAGCAAGTATATGTATTGATGTCCATTTGAGTTAAAACATTGTGGTATTAATTTTACCTCTTTTAACACATGTTTGAAAACTTAAAAAATACCCTTTGTAATATAGCTCATTCTGATGAAATATGCTACAGAGAAGTAAGCTGAACAGAAATCAATTTAAAATGTATTGCTAATTAAGTTGTATAAAACGAGGATGGTGACTAGAATTAAAGTTAAGAAACAGCAAATATAAAATGCAAAACTAGCAATACAATGATTCTTTCCTAAAGGGGATACATTGAAAATCAATAACATTGATAGCAAAGCTCAGATTCGTTTTAATCTATGTAAAATTAGGTACAAGTTTACAGGAGCCCTTTGTATCCAGCAATCTCCTATCCACAATAGGAGATTAAACTATAGGAAATAGATTCATTTTTCAAGAATTAAATCAATCAAAACCTTTTCATAATAATAACAAGGTGTAGTTACAAATCTCACATCTAAAAAGTCTGTAATAGAGAAATGTATATATGTAAATCTGACCTGCTTCCAGGAGATAGGAGAGATGGGATTTATTATGATGTAACGTTTAGTTATATGAATCAATTTTAAGTGTGATATAATACTAAGTGGATCAATTTCTTAAATCACGTCCCGATGTTATGTATCTTTTCACCAACCTTTTACAGACACTATCATTCAGATTTTGTAAAAATCTGAGAAAATTGAATGAGTTTTTTTTTTTAATAAAGCTTATGTAAATCATCTTACTGTTGAAATTTTACAATGCTTAGAGAAAAGCAAACAAATTCATATTGTTTGAACTCCACAACCAAAATACTGCCCTTACCGTGACACTTTCTGAAAGAAACTGAAGACCTCGAAAGTTTGGGCCCTGCAAATCAAAACTGTTACAATGACAACAAATATCACAATAGTCTTTACAAGTCCAGATTCATAGATTTATATCTGTGAATCATTTTCTCTTAAATTTCTGCAACTCTTTTTCTGGAAACTCTTTTAGAAGTAAACTGATGCTTAAAAATTTTTAGTTAAATATTTATTTTTTCCAATTTCATCAACCTTTATAATTTTTTATTTTTGTTGTTGCATTTGCCATTGCTGTTTAGCTGGCCTGGGTTGGGTTCCAAACCTCCACCCTCAGTGCATGTGGCTGGCACCTTAACCACTGTGCTCATGGGCGCCACCATAGTTTTTTAAAAGGTACTACTTATCTATCTGTACTTTTGTTTGTATCAGGATTCTTAAAGTTGAAATTCCAACTACTATTATAATTGAAACACATGTAACAAATATTCTTATTTCATTGAAGTAAACACTTCTGCTGAATATTGTAAGAAAGAAACAATTTTATATAACAATATAGGCTTATGTTACAATGTTATGTTACAATGTTTTGTGATTCTATTCTTCAAAATACTATACAATTAAATAGCATTGTGATAGAGTTAACTAATAGCTCATATATTATCACTGCTTAAAACCTAAAGTTCTCTCTCTTTCCTACATTTATGAAAAAAATATTCAGTGTAGTTGTTTACTTTGAATAGTTTTCAAAATTCTTCAACCATTAGAAATGTTATTGTTTTGAAAAATATATATAAGTCACATACAGAATGGATTCAGGCCAGAAATGACACCTCATTTAGTTGTAAATATAAAAGTGCCAGGCACTCATATTATTTAGAATAATTTCCCAAGTGTTTGGTTTATACTGACATTCAACCAATCTGTGTTTATTTTCAAATTTGAGTAGGATATTTCCCTATCATATGTTTAAAAAAAGGAAAGCAGTGATAATTTCAAAAGTAATTCTTTTCAGGCTGATATTTAGCCTGTTTGGTAGGATAAGTAATATGTTATTTATTAGCTTCATATTATTAGGTTTACTGGGTCCATTAGACAACAAAGGATAAATCACTGAACTTTCACCCTTATAAACACAGCATAACAAAAGTTGTGGTTATCACTACGAAAACTAAGATTCTGAAACTCTCTAAGAGTAGAATCAGAACGTCTTAAAACTATAACTGAGAAAATAACATGAAGGCTGTGTTGATCAGTTTGATGGAAGTATTTTGGTTTGCATGCGAAAACCCCTCACTGTACCCCAGAAGTGCATTAATGTACATAGTTACCATTCAATAAAATTAAAAAAATATATATATATATATAGCTTTGCTTTGCTTCATAACCTCTCCTCACAGTATAATTTAAGACAAGCCCGTGTCATTTCAAGGCCAGGTTGTTCAGGCCCCATGTGGCCATTTCACACATGCCAAGGGCTGTGGCACTGAAGCAAATGAGCTTGAGGGACCCTCATGTGACCTCCTGTTTGTCTCTTCCCAAATCTCCCCAGAGGGGACAGGGAAGACTCATCACAAAAGAACATGAGAGAAGCAGAATCAAGGGAAATTAACAATAAAGGGTAAGGAAATCCCAACAGGCCACTGACTCAGAGACGAGGTTAAATACGGCTTGTTCACCTTTCCCTGGCTCTGCTTCACAGAGGCGCTGTGGCTGGCCCGGCTCCCTGTGAGCTACAGGATTGTGGAAGGGCCGGGCCCAAATGAGGCTTGGTGGAGACTCATCCTGCCAAGTCTCCCCTCTGCCGCTTCTCTCTACATCCCACCCGGCTGAGAGGGTCAAGCCCCTTATTCTGGCTACCCTGGGGCTGAGTAGAACATCCCGCCACCCCTTTTCAGCTGCAGCAACCTGGCCTTATGTCCTCTTCTCTCTATGTCACGTAAGTTAGTGCCTCACTAATCAATAAATC
>CAUYQV010177346.1:0-40762 GCA_963574575.1 Galagoides demidoff | reverse complement strand
GGAGCCTCAAGCTATCCCCCTGGGTAGAGTGCCATGGCATCACAGCTCATAGCAACCTCCAACTCCTGGGCTCAAGCGAGTCTCCTGCCTCCGCCTCCCAAGTAGCTGGGAACACAGGTGCCCGCCACAATGCCCGGCTATTTTTTGGTTGCAGCCATGATTGTTGTTTGGCGGGCCCAGGCTGGGGATTCGAACCTGCCACCTTAGGTGTACGTGGCTGGCGCCTTAGCCAATTGAGCCACAGGCACAGAGCCAAAAAAGTTTTAAATATTATAAGAATTAGCAAAGGGTGACAGAGAGGTAGGAAGTAAGCATACGCTGTAGGAAAAATGGCGCCAACAGACTTGCTTGTCACTGGACTTCCACAAAACCTTCAATTTAAAGACAGTGCGGTATCTGCAAAGCACAGTAAAGTGAAGTGGAATAGAATGAGGTGCGCCCAGATGTGATTGATGACCTACCATATTTGCTGGTCCAGAATCTTAGGTTATGGCCATAAAGCTCTTTCCTGTTTGTTTCAGAGATAAAGGATCTGGAAAGACTTCTTTTGTTTCCAGCGAGGCAGATCTGGGAGGCAGCCCAAGTGTTGACTGATGGTGACTAAAATCCAGAAAACAACTGGATAGGAATGCAGTAAGAAGAGGACTTATAGCCCTGGGTGCTGTGGGTCACACCTTGTAATCCTAGCATTCTGGGAGGCTGAGGCAGGAAGATCCCTTGAGCTCAAGAGTTTGAGACCAGTAAGAGCGAAACCCTATCTCTAAGGCAAGAGGATCTCTTGAGCCCAAGAGTGTGAGGCTTCTGTGAGCTTTGGTGATGCCATGGCACTCTACCCAGGGCAATAGAGTGAGACTTTTGTCTCAAAAAAACAAACAAACCAACATGAGATAAATATTTTTTGTTCTAGATTGAGTAAACAGAAAAAAAAAAACCTAATGTAACCCTTGGAAATTATTGCAGCACAAAGTAAATGGACATCAACCAGAAAACTCACAAGGAGAACACCAATGAAAATTATTTGCAGTAGGAAAGAGAGCAGTTTTAGAAAACTGAGTTCAGAATCCACAGTGTAATAAAAAGGGACATGGCCTGTGAAACAGAGCATAATGTCGTAAGTTGAGAACAGAGAAATGAAAAGGCAGAAGGAGGAAATGAAAAGAGAGATCAATGAGATAAGGTCAAGTGCAAGACTCTAAAAATGCAATGACACAATCAAAATTCACAATGGGAACAGTGAAAAGTAAAATTATGCTTGGAAAATCAGATAAGTGTGGCATAGAATTCTGAATTTCTTCAAAATTGAGAAGAAAAGGGAAAAGGAGTTAAGATGATGAAAGAGAAACTGTGAGGTAAAGAGAATGCAAATTCAGTAAGAATTGTTGAATGTTCCTGAAAAATAAATTAGGACAAAAATAATAATCAAAACGAAATTGAAGAGAATTCCCAGTGCTGGGGGCAAGAAAAAAAGATCAGAGTGTATGGATTGAAAGGTTCATTGGCTATCAGTCAAAATAAATAAGAAGTGACACTTCCTGGACTCATGCTGGCAAAGTTTGTGTTTTAGAATAATTATTAGCTATTAAATAAGTATCCATGTATGAAAAACACAAAAACAAAATAAAACATGAAAAGCACTCCAACAAGGAGCAAAAATTAGAATTATTTGCATGTATTTTTAGAGTCAAAGAAGGCAACAGAGCAAGAAAATGATGTAATCTAAAAATGTTACACCCAACCAAATTATCTTTTTTAGTTAAGATAGCTGAAATACATTATCAATTATATAAGATTTCATAAAATGCCATCCATACACCTGTTTTTGTTTTGTCCTTCTATTTATTACTGCCTTTGTAAAATTCAAGAATTAAGTAGAAATGGTATAGAATTTGTGTTACTCATGAAACTGATTAATTGTAGAGTTCTGTCTGGAAGGGACTTTCAGGTTACAATGCAAAGTGTACAATTAAAAACTAAATGTCACTAAAGCAGCCCACTGGTCAAAAATCTAGCTGAGTTACTGTGGTTTTAATTATAGATAATTTCTAATGCTGGTTTCCTGATTAAAGTTTGGGAAAACTAATGTGGCTAAAGATTTCTTAGCAGAGATGCTGCTTTAATGAATACTTAAGAATTATTTGTTAATGAGCATTGAAAGTACTAATATAAATATGGGCTTTTGCTGCTATAATTACTATTTACATGAATGAATATAAATCGATATGCTTAAACTGGCTAAATTTTCTCTTCTGAACTTGTATTTATTATGCATTTATCATTGGTCAGTTTCAAAGATAAATTTCAGTCTAATTTAGGAATATCTAGCATGAGAATGACTGAGTTATTTTAAAGACCTCACCCAATCAGACTGCTTCCCTTTTTGGTCTTAAATTGGGATTTTAAATAACAGAATCAAAAAGATAAGATGCAAAATGTTGTATTATTGTCCTCGTGGATAGATTTAGCTGTGAAAGCCCACAATGGGAATTCCCCTAAAATTTCATTTGTGAGTATAGTCCTAGAGTGCTGTGCTGATGTGGATGGTCAATGGGTGTAATACGATAACCGTTGATAAGCAATATCTTTTTTTTTTTTTTGTCACTCTGGGTAGAGTGCAATGGCATCTCAGCTCACAGCAAACTCCAATTCCTGGGCTTAGGTGATTCTCTTGCCTCAGCCTCTGAAGTAGCTGGGACTACAGGCACCCATCACAACCCCTGGCTATTTTTGTTGTTGTTGTTGCAGTTTGACTGGGGCTGGGTTCGAACCTACCACCCTCGGTATATGGGGCTGGTGCCCTACCCACTGAGACACAGGCACCTCCCAATAAGCAGTTTCTTAATGACTGTCTCCTCTGTGAAAAAAAAAAATTTTCAAAAAAGAAAAATCAATCCTATGGATCAAATATACGAGTAAGTTGAGGTTAATAGGAGTGTTTCATAGATAACTGCTATACAGTTGCAATTTCTTTGTTTCTACTTCATGTTTTTACTGAAAGGCAACAGAACATTATAATTTTAAATGTTTTTTCTCCTAATACATATGATTTTTCCATATAGTAACACAGTCTTAAGCTCAAAGGTTGACTGTAATAAACATATCTGAACAAATTAGTTTGCCACAGAAAGCCATTATGATACTGGAACTGGCTTGGCTCCATGAACAAATTTCATTGACCCCTGCATGTTTTTTATAATCCTCTCACTTTAACTAACTGCTGGACCTTTTGAGCCGTTTCCCAGAAATGATGGATTTTGTGCTAGATAAAGGAGTTCTGATTTCTGAAGGCCCCAGGGCAGACTTCCTGGTTTGGACTCATCCCCCTTAGACCTGCAGGAAGGCACATAACCCCTCCTTGAAAAGGCCCCACCTCCGTTAGTCTGAGAGATAGATTTGAGGCCACTTCTCCAGTTCTCCCAACAAGATATCTGTTGTATTAAACATTCCCTTTTTCCATGGCAATCCTCATTGTCTCAGTAATTGGATCTTTGTGCAATGAGCAACTTGAAATAGACCAAAACCTCCTTGCAGTTTCTGACAGCAACATGATCTAATTTGATATTTAAAATATTGCCATTAGTGACTTAGGAACAAATGGGAGGAGAGCAGGCCTACACAGAAGATCTAAGTTATTAAGAAGAAGTGAGACTCTTTTCCCTAGGACAAAGTAACTTTCCTTATTCTATGCTAACTCTGTTATTTTCTAGTGGAGTGTTTCCCAGAGATATCCTGCTGTAGCAGAAATGTAGAACCTACCACCTTTCCCAGTCCTACACCCTTCTCATTTCCCTGTTATTTTCTCTTTGTGCTTAGATTGCATGGGCCAACCTTAAAAGCACACCCTAGCATACCCTCACCTTACTATGTTTTACCCGCAGCCATATTCCCCTGGAAAATCTATAATCCTGATCAACCCTACTACTTGTCTACCCATGCCTACTTCTGAGCAGCTGAACATGATTTTAAAAAATCACAGAATCCTGATGTTTCTTCTTAATATTTATGACCACAAATGTCATGTGGGCCCTCAGTGCTGCCCAACAGTGCCCTGTACTTATCTGGTCAGTTTCCTCCCCTTTTCTCACAGTGCCTCTTTTATCTGTTTTCATCTATTCTCAAATTTTGGGCATCACTTCACTAATTCTCTTACTCAGCTCTCTCACTCAGAGAACAACATTCGTATCTGCCAAAGAGCATGATGGTCTTGCTGCTTTTTTCAGAAAGAAAACAAAAGCCATAAGAAGAAGTTTCTACATTTTCCCATTGTCAGATTTTCCCATCTGCCTTCATCTGAAACTGTATCATTTCCTGCCCTGCCCATTGCAGTGGATGAATTTTCTCTATTTCTAAAGATACCTCTCCCGTATGTACAAGGGACTCCTTAACCTTTTGCCTACTCAAGCATTTCATTACTCAGAGTATCTCCTGTATTATACAGTTGACTCTTGAACAATGTGGGGGTCAGGAGTACTAACCCCTTACACACTTGAAAATCTACATATAACTTTTAACTCTCCAAAAACTTAAGTACTAGGCCAGTGCGGTGGCTCACGCCTATAATCCTAACACTCTGGGAGGCCAAGCAAGTGGATTGTCTGAGCTCATGAGTTTGAGATCAGCCCGAGTAAGAGGAATACCTTGTCTCTAAAGATAGCTGGGTGTTGTGGTGGGCACCTGTAGTCCTAGCTACTGAGGAAAGAGAATCACTTAAACCTAAGAGTTTGAGTTTGCTATGAGCTAAGATGCCATGGCACTCTACCAAGGGTGACAAAGTAAGACTGTCTCAAAATAAATAAATAAAATACAATGAAATAAACAATTATTAATATCTACTGTTGACTGGAAGCTTTACTGATAAACAGTCGATTAACACTTATTTTGTATGTCATATGTATTATATGCTGTATTTTTACATTAAAGTAAGCGGTAGAAAGGCAAATGTTATTAAGAATATCATAAGGAAGATAAAATGTGTTTACTATTCATTAAAAGGAAGGAAGTGGATCATTGTGAAGGTCTTCATCCTCATTGTCTTCATGTTGAGAGTGAGGAGGGGCTGGTCTTGCTGTCTCAGGAGTGGCAGAGACATTAAAAGGGGAGGAGGTGGAGGCAGTGGAAGAGAAGACAGGCACTCTGGGTAACTTTTATTGAAAAGATTTATATGCCAGGCCGTGCATGATGGCTCATGCCTATAATCCTAGTTCTCTGGGAGGAATATTTTACTGATGTGCAAATATTGAAGAAATTTGCCATAACTAGACCAGTTCTACAAGAAATGCTCAGACCCATTCTTCATAATGACCAGCATGATGGCTGATCATCAAAATAAACACAACTAGAAGTTAAAGAACAAAGCCTCCATGGTGGTGCTAGGGAAAAAATAAGCTCTAGACCTCTGAAAACGAGAGGACCAAAACTCCACCATACCTATCGATTCCCTCAATAAATGTGAATGACTTGAATTCTCCTTTAAAGAAGCACAGGCCGGCTGACTGGATACAAAAGCTCAGGCCTGAAATCTGTTGTTTGCAAGAAACACACTTAACCTTAAAGACTCAAGGTGAAGGGATGGAAAACAATAATCCAGGCAAATGGAAATGTGGGCAAGAGCCTCGAACAGAAACTTCTCTGAAGATGACTATGAATGGCCAACATACACATGAACAAAGGCTCATTGTCTTTAATCATCAGAGAAATGCAAATCAAAACCACTCTGAGATATCACCTAACTCCAGGAAGATTGGCCAACATCATAAAGTCCCAAAACATCAGATGCCAGTGTGGAAGTGGAGAGAAAGGAACACTTTTTCACTGCTGGTGGGACTCCAAAATAATACAACATATTTGGAAAGAAGTATGGAGAATTCTTAAAGAACTAAAGGTTGACTGTGTGTTTGATCCCACAATTCTATTACTAGGTATAAACCCAGAAGAAGAAAAATCCATTTTAGCACAAAGACATTCACAGTGTTTATTGCAAGTCAGTTCATAATTGCCAAGTTGTGGGAAAAAATGTAAATAATTACCATCATTCCTTGAATGGATCAACAGATTGTGGCATATGTATGCCATGGAGTACTATATAGCCATAAAAAGTTGAAGACTTTACATTTTTATGTTTACCTGGATGGATTTGAAACATATTCTCCTTAGTAAAGTATCTCAAGAATGGAAGAAAAGTTTTGTAGTTGAGTCCCTGGGGTTTTCCAGGTATAAAATCATATCATCTGCAAAGAGTCAAAGTTTCATCGCCTCTGATCCTATTTGTATACCCTTGATCGCCTTCTTGCCTGATTGCGATGGCTAAGACTTCCATTACAATGTTAAATAGCAGTGGAAAAAATGGGCAACCTTGCCTGCTTCCTGATTTGAGTAGAAATGCTTTCAATTTTACTCCATTCAGTATGATATTGGCTATGGGTTTGCTGTAGATGGCCTCTAGAGGTTTAAGAAATGTCCCTTCTATACCTATTTTCTTAAGTGTTCTGATCATGAAAGGATGCTGGATATTATCAAAAGCTTTTTTTGCATTGATTGAGAGAATCATATGGTCTTTTTTTGTTTTGTTTATGTGATGTATTATATTTATAGATTTACATATGTTGAACCAACCTCGAGACCCTGGGATAACACCACCTTGGTCATGGTGTATAATTTGTTTGATGTGTTGCTGGATTCTGTTTGCTAGGATCTTATTGAATATTTTTGCATCTATTTTCATTAAAGATATTGGTCTATAATTTTCTTTTCTTGTTGGCTCTTTTCCTGGTTTGGGGAACAGGGTGATATTTGCTTCATAGAATGTGTTGGGAAGTATTCTTTCTTTTTCTATGTTTTAGAAAACGTTGTATAATATAGGTACTAGTTCCTCTTTAAAGGTTTGGTCGAATTCTGATGTGAAGCCATCTGGTCCCAGACTCTTCTTTTTGGGAGATTTCTTATAGTTGATGCTATTTCGGTACTTGATATAGGTCTCTTCAACATTTCCAATTCTTTCTGGCTGAGTCTAGGAAAGTGGCATGTTTCCAGGCATTGGTAAACTCTTAGAAGGGATCAAAGAATACAGCAGTGTCTCATGATACAAAATCAGTAGCTTTTATATATACCAACAAACAATAGTTAAGCTGAAAAAACAGCCAAGAACTCTATTCCTTTTACAATAGTGCCAAAGAAGATGAAATATTTGGGAATTTACCTAACAAAGGACATAAAAGATCTCTATAAAGAGAACTATGAAACTCTAAGAAAAGAAATAGCTGAAGATGTTAACAAATGGAGAAACAGACCATACTCATGGCTGGGAAGAATGAACATTGTTAAAATATCCACACTATCCAAAGCAATATACAAATTTAATGCAATTCCTAGGAAAGCACCACTTTCATACTTTAAAGACCTGGAAAAAATAGTATTTCATTTTATATGGAATCAGAAAAAAACTCGAATAGCCAAGACATTACTCAGAAATAAAAACAAATCAGGAGGAATCATGCTACCAGACTTCAGACTGTACAATAAATCTATAGTGATCAAAACAGCATCATACTGGCACAAAAATAGAGAGGTAGATGTATGGAGCAGAATAGAGAACCAAGAGATGAACCTAGACACTTATTGTCATTTGATCTTTGATAAGCCTATCAAAAACATAAATTAGGGGAAAGATTCCCTATTTTAAAAATGGTACTGGATAAATTGGCTGGAACTTGTGGAAGACTGAGACTGGATCCATACCTTTCACCATTAACAAAAATTGACTCTCAGTGGATAAAAGATTTAAATTTAAGACATGAAACTATAAGGATTCTTGGAGAAAGTGCAGGGGAAACACTTGAAGAACTTGTTCTTGGAGAATACTTTATGAGGATGACCCCCTGAGCAATTAAAGCAACACCAAAAATACATTACTGATTACTTGGATCTGATCAAACTGAAAAGTTTCTGCACAGCCAAGAACACAGTAAGTAAAGCAAGCTGACAGCCCTCAGAATGGGAGAAGATATTTATAGTTTATGTTTCTGACAAAGGTTTGATAACCAGAATCCACAGAGAACTCAAACTTATTAACAAGAAAATAACAAGTGATCCTATTTCATTGTGGGCAAGAGATTTGAACAGAAGCTTCTCTGAAGAAGACAGGCACATGGCCTACAGACACATGAAAAAATGTTCATCATCTTTAATCAACAGAGAAATGCAAATCAAAACCACTTTGAAATATCATTTAATTCCAGTAAAAGTAGCCCACAAAACAAAATCCCAAAACTACAGATGTTGGCGTGGATGTGGAGAGAAGGGAACACTTCTGCACTGCTGGTGGGAATGCAAGCTAATATGCTCCTTTTGGAAATGTATTGCACCAGAATGTTTATTGTAGCCCAATTCATAATTGGTCCTTGCTAAGTCATGGAAGGAGCCCAAGTGCCCATCAACCCATGAATGCATTAATAAATTGTGGTATATGTATACCATGGAATATTATGCAGTCTTAAAAAAAGATGGAGACTTTATGTCTTTTTTGTTTACATGGATGGAGCTGGAACATATTCTTCCTAGTAAAATATCTCAAGAATGGAAGAAAAAGTATCCAGTGTACTCAGTACTATTATGAAACCAATATATAATCACCTACACTTCCATATGAAAGATAAAACACAACTATAGCCCAGGATGAAGGAGGGAAGAGGAGGGGAGGGGAGAGGCAGGGGGAGGTTGGATGGAGGGAGGGTAATCCATGGGACCACACCTATGGTGCATTTTGCAAGGGTCCATGTCAAATCTATTAAGTGTAGAGTATAAATGTCTTAACAAAATGATTAAGTGAGGTGAAGGCTATGTTAACCAGTTTGATGTAAACATTCCAAATTGTATATGAAATCACATTATACCCCATAAATACATTAATGTATACAGCTATGGTTTAATAAAAATTTAAAAAGTCATATAAAAAAACACACATATGCATCAAAGTTTCAAAAACATATCAAATTAGAAAACCTAAAGAAATGCAAATTTCTCTCATGGGCCATCACATTGAATAAAAAGGAAAAAAAAAGAATGGAAAAAAATGTCCAATGTACTCAATACTAATATGAAACCAATATATAAACAATTGCATGCTCACATGAACAATAAAATACACATATAGTCCAGTGAGGGGGAAAGAAGAGGAAGGGAACGGGGTGGGAGAAGGACCAGGAGGATTGGAGGGAGGAAGGAGAGTGTTGGAGGGAGGAGGGAGGGCAATTGGGGGATCTCACCTGATGTACACAAAGTAAGGGTGTTCAGCGTGCCCTCTGGGTGAAGGGCTCACCTACAACTTGAACTTTATCTTGGAAGTGAGAACAATGTAGCCTAAAAATTTGGACCCTCACAGTAATTTAAAATAAAGTCATCAATTCATCTGGGCAGTTATACTAATTATTATACATGATAAACACAGATCATTTTTAAGAAATTTCCAAAAATCGATAACAGTCTTCATATTGGCCAAAACACATAAATAAATAAATAAATAAATATATATATATATATATATATATAATTAACCAGCTTCAGATCTTGAAGAAATTTCAATGGAGTGTTTTTTCAATGATTAAAATAAATGTTTATACTTAGTCTTTCAGGCAGTAACCAAATATTATTTTTTGCTTCTACCAAGGATGACCACATTTGTTTTGATTAAAAAGTGGTAAATATCAGCTCTTTTTATTAGCTGCTACTCTGGCAGATAGCTTCATAAGCTTTTCAGCCAGAAATATTGCCAGAATCAAGAACCTCAAAGAAGTTTCTTACTCACTGTCAATATATGTACTCTGTCTGCATAAGCTAAGGTTTTTATGCTTTTTTCTATAGTGTGCACCATATTCTAAGCAAGAGAAAGATTTTTAAAAAGTTAATCATGGAACAAATAATAAATATAAAATAATTTGTGTGCTGTGCCCTAAGTTATTAAGGACTATTATGAAATTAATTTTAACTCTCCTGCTGCTTACCATATTGTATCCTTTGCCCAGCCATCATTTTACCTCCTAGAAGTAGCTGCTGTCCTGGAGTTTGTGTTTATGATCTTCTTTCTTCTTTTTATTAGCTTGTGCCCCTAAACAAAATACTGTGTTGGTTAGTTTTGCTTGATTAGGACTTTCATAAAAGTGGTATCGTTATGAAGGGTTTCTTTATCCCAACAGAAATGGCATGTTTAAGCAGGGTCAGCTTGGCGGTACAATGGTCTATTGTGCTATTGTTTACATGCTTATGTTTTTTATTGCCTTCAGTACCATGTAATTTGGTCTTGCAACTGATTAGCCAGTTAAGAATCACAAGGATGACATGTAAATGTTAGCATCTGACTGACAGAATGATTTATTAGAAGCGTGTATTTGTGGAATTTCACCTGCTTTGTTGTTTGGAAGGCCCAGTGCCAAACCTAAACATAAGTGTCAATGGCAGACCTGTGGCCAGCTGTTTGAGAAAACTCAGCCACAGTTGAATTCATTTAAGTTCAATTTTGTTTGCTTGCCAGTGGTGTCATGCTGATTTTAGAATCTATTCACCTTTTCCATAGCTTCGCTCAGCATTGTCGATTTCAAAATGTATGGACAGAACCCACGGATCCTGGTGCCACCCGCTGACTGTCCTGGCTTAGCTTTTGCCCTGCTTATGCTAGTACTTTCTGCTCTTGCAATGTCAATGTTCCTACTCTATTCCTCCTGACAGATGTACCCTCTGAACCATAAGATTTACATAAAGAGGTCTTTGCTTTGCTTTTAGAAAACGCTGTGTAGCTCATTGACCTAGGATGTTTCCTTTGATTTCAGAGATAGGGATGGTTTTGTTTTCATTAAAAATATTCCTGTGGCTTCACTATTTTGTATTAATGTGATTTGGATAGCGAGTATTACCAATAATTTTTATAAAGAAAGCAGAAAAAAGAAGGAATTGACATTAGGCTATAACTCTCAGTCTACAACATAAAAAAGCATTCAATTTGGGAAATAATGGGAGTAATTATTATAAGAATGTGTTAGTTAAAGCTTCCTAAGTTTAAAAGGGCTCCCTTAATGTTCCAGTCTGTCTTTATTCCATCTATTTTGATAGGCAGGCAATATGCACATAGATTTTATAAGATGTTAATGGAGAGAACAGAATAATATGACCATACTTAAAATTTATTTTATTATATAATTAATTTAAGCTTACTGTTATAAAATTTTCTTTGTATCTGTATGCATGCCAGAGAGAGTATTTTTCTTATAATTCTTCTTTTTATGCATATTGGTGTTAAACTTCTTTAAATGACTAACGTAGATATGTTTCTTCAAATGAGATGTCAGTTTGCTTGCACTCATTCTTCAAGATTTGGCTTTTGTGAGATAGTGAGGTGACATATTTAAGTAGCATCTAGGACACCACTGAACCCAATGCTCAAAAAAATTCTGCAGACGCCATCCTTCAATTAAAGTACAAGTAAGCTGTAAGGATGGTACACGTCAAGTATTCACAACATTGTGTAAATTACTCTAATTAGGTAATCACTTTGTTGTCCTTCTACCATTTCAGCATAATTTCCAGGGAATAATTGGTTGGAGGAAAGAGGGGTAGGTTGGAATGGACAGGGAGAGGAAGACATGCTTCTGGGCTTGGATTCCTTCTCTGACAGGTGAGTCGGAGCAGACAGATCTGGGGGTGAGCAGTCACAAGAGGAGGCTTCTCTAAGGACACCACTTATTAATTGTGACTCCTCCATTAATATCCAAGAAAAAATTTTCAACCAGAAGGACTTAAGACACCCAGGAGATATTACATGGAAATACCATCATTTCAGGACATTGTGGGATATTTTTTTAAGATCATAGAACATACCCCATGGGAGGTTATATTAATTTTTTCTGCATTGTGTTCATTTTACCATGTAAAAATAATAGTGGTTGATACTGTTCTCCATCCCTGTCACACACCTTAGATTTTGTTACACTTAACAAGATAATACAATAATAAAATACAAAAGTTAGTTATGAGCAGAGACAGATGTAGACCTGTCAAGATTGTCATGTATTTTTTTTCATCAAAGTCAAAATCAAACTCAAAGAAGCAAACAAAACTCCAAACAATGGATTGCCACTTGATTTTATTTTTTGTTAGTCTAGAGTTCTGTAGATCTGTGTACGTATTTGGCACAGATTTCTAGCATACATATATTAAGTATATCTTAGGAAGTGGATATCACTAGAGAATCTGTTCTTCCAGAAAGTATCATTGAATTATACATTTAAAACCGGCACAAAGGCAAGGAAAAAAAAAAAGCCACCTTCATAAGCTGATTTACTTACTCAATAAACACTTTCTGAATACTTAGGTTATGGCATGCTGCTAGCAATGGTGATACAATGACAAGTGACACATGGCCCCTGCCTTCAAAAATATTGTAGTTTATTGGAGACGTCAGACTCAAAGACTTACAATAGCCGAGAACTACAGTGAAAGGGATAGATCACGACACTGCAGATGATTAAAAACTCTATGCCGACCAATCCCTGTTGGATCCTGAGGTAACACTGATTAGCTAAATTATGTCCGTCCTCAGTGAGAACCATGCTGGGTTGTGGGCTGTACATATCCATCTGCCTTTGCCGTGGTGAAGTCAGTGGCTGTATTTAGAAGTAGACTGTTTTAGCTCATCGAGGTCATTTATAGCATTGACAGGGTAGATGTTGATAAATATAGACGTTTTCTAAAATGAGCTACCAAGCGTCCTTCCTCCTGATAAGTTCTAACCCCAGATTGTTCACTAATGGAGTTTTACCTCGGCCTCGGAAGAGGCTTCGTTGCTTCCCATGATTCTTCTTAGTCACTGAGTGAAAAGTACTTGCCCTACCCAGATAATTTGCCTACATTTTATGCTCTAAATGGAAGAAAATTGACAGCGTCTCTGATTGCCGTTGCTGCTACTGGTGATGACAGTGGTGGGGATGATGGGAAGAGATTTCTGTTTTATTTTCCTAATCAACCACAGACGTGGTCCCCAGAAGTCACGTGATAGGTCAACATGGAGGCGAGGGTTGGTCTGTACTGGTTTCTGAGAATCTTCTCTGTTGCCTTTCTAAGGGTCTCCTTAGGATCTTTTTAAATTTAAGAGTCTTACAGCTGATCACTCTGTGAAAACAGAAATGGTGCTAAGAGTCTAAGTAGAAACATGGCAGAGTCACAGGCTGTTTTATAAAAGCCTTTGCCTTATATTGCCCCAGTCCCTTCACAGGGGCAAATGAAGGACGCTGCCTCTCTTTTAATTCCCAGGGTGTGGCTTCCTGCTGACCTCATGTTAGAAGAGAGATGCTTTTCTCCACGAGGGAACCTCTTTCCAGCCTGAAGATGGAAATGTAGAAGGATGGGGTAGTTTGCTTCGGTTGGGCACTTTGTAGTTCTGAAGGCTTCTGAGTATGAGACACCTGGCTCACTAAAGACTTCTTAGCCTTTCCCGAGTATGAACTCTTCTCTTTTTGTTGTTATTTTTAGTGATGGATAAGAGAAAGCAGAAAAACTGTAAAACATCCTGAGTGCGTCTAAGAGCTCTAGCCAGTAGGCCTAGAATTGAATCCCAAAAGCTATGGTGGGAAGAAAGTGTCATATTAGCAATTTAGCTCAGCTGAGGCAGGAATCTTACCAAGCCTCTCAGCTCATCACCACATTTCTACATTTTAATAAAATTTTGTGTAAATTAAGAGCAACATGGTACAGACCAAGGAGAACATAGCAGAGGGTTTGAGGGTGCAGCCAGGCAAGGAGGATATAAGTGGTTAATGGAGAGTCAGAGGCCAAGAAAGCCAAGTGGATGGGAGACCAATGGAGAACCCGCCAGACAGCACCAAGGCCAGGAGCTCTGAAGGGGGTGGAGGGAAAAGGAAGACCCAGAGAGCCACTCAGAGGCTTGTGAGTCATCTTCACAGTGAGGCTACTGAGAGACCCACGACCAGTGAGGAAATAGGGTATAGGCCTTCAGAGAAAAATGTATCAGGCAGTTCAGAAATCCGCTGTGTACTGTAATTATAATATCGCTCCCATCCTCAGGTCTCAGATATCTGTCCAGGAGTATGATAGCTTTTCTCAAGCTGACTGTAAACCCATGAAATGTAGGTTTTACTGAGAAAAAAGTGTCGAATGATACCAATATTTCTCCCACAGCTCCAGGAAAAAACGCGTCCACAGTGCGGTCCTACCTTTGAATTGGCAATACAAGCAGAGAGATCATTTTACGGGACATGTTGCTGAGTTCTGAGATTCGTCTATTGGCAGCTTTGAGTAGTCTGGGGTCCGCCGCGGGCTTTGCCTTGGAAGTGACTGCAAAGCAAAGCAAGGCCCTCCACGCAGCCATTGTGCACACTCGGGGCTGTGAGCCACACGCTCCTGGAGATTTTAGTTCTTCAGGCAGCAACTTCCACAGGGGGCAGATGGCAGGAACAGGGCACTGACTTGGAAGCAGATGGCCATATGGATGTGGTGGCTTTTCCGCAGGATACCCAGAAGTGTGGTGAGCTATCGTGGTGAATCGGGCTGCCTTTCCTCTCTGTTCTCACAATGTGTATTATTACACATTGAATTGTGTCTCTCTAAAATTTGTAAGTTGAAGTCCTAACTCCCAGTACCTCAGAATGTGACTTTATTTGGAAATACCATAATTTCAGATGTTATTCATTGAATCTAGATGAGGTTATGCTGGAGCAGAGTGAGGCTTGAATCTATTGTGATTGGGATCCTTAAAAAAAAAGAAAACATGTGCCCAGGAGACTGCCCTGTGGAGGTAAAGGCAGAGATGGGAGTGATGTTTCTTGATGTCCTGTCCAGGGACAGGACACTGAAAATTGCTGGCAGACTCCCAGAGGAAAGGCCCGGAAAAGGCTCTCTCAGAGCCCAGCCTGTGGATGCTTCCATCTTGGACTTTAGCTTCCCAAGTGAGACCATAATTTCTGTTGTTTAAGCCATCCAGTAGTGGTGCCTTGTTACCGTAGCCCTAACAGATGCATACACTTGTATGTACAGTTATCTGTGCCTCTTGCCTGTTTCTTCTAGTTCACCCTGTACTCATTAAGTCAGAGACTACAAGGTCATTGCCAAACCCTTGTTGTGTAGAATATTCTTAGCATACTGAGGAGAACTCCCTGAAATATTTACCAAACAAGAAAAGTAGATAGGTTGCTTTCTACCAATAATTATTTGGTTATCTCTCAATTAGGAAAGCATACTCTTCTCACAATTCTTAAACTCACTCCAGTTTAGCAGCCTGGACCCTGGGTTTGGTTCCTGCTGGCTTCCCTTGTGTCTTGTGTCTTAGTCTGTCTGGGCTGATATCACAAAACATCACAGGCTGGATGGCTTATATACAACAGAGATTTATTTCTCACAGCAGTTCTTTGGTTCTGACAAGTCCAAGATGAAGGCACCAGCTGTTTCTGTGCCTGGTGGGGGCTGGCTTCCTGCAGTGGAAATGGGGAAGGATCTCTTAGGGGCTCTTGTATAGGGGCCCTGAAACCATTTATGAGATTTCCACCTAATAGCTTCTCAAAGCCCCACTTCTGACCCCCCTCACATTGGGGATTGGATGGAAACAGGAATTTGGCGGGACAGAAACCTTCAAACGAGAGCACCTTGATCGGTTCCTCATTTCTCCAGGCCCCACCAGTGTTCCTTATGCAGGTACTTCGGTTCTGTGTTTAAAAATTAAACAGAACAGTTTTCATCTACAAATAAGTGAAATTTGCATACTTTCCCACTGTTCCAGGAAAGCCAGTTTTTTTTTTTGAAATATATATAGGGGGCAGCGCCTGTGGTTCAGTGAGTAGGGTGCTGGCCCCCTTTACTGAGGGTGGTGGGTTCCAACCCAGCCCTGGCTAAACTGCAACAAAAAATAGCCAGGCATTGTGGCAGGCACCTGTAGTCCCAGCTATTAGGGAGGCTGAGGCAAGAGAATCGCCTAAGCCCAAGAGTTGGAGGTTGGTGTGAGCTGTGATGCCACGGCACTCTACCAAGGGTGACAAAATGAGACAGTCTCTGAAAAAAAAAAATGTATGTAGGTGGTATCAAGCATTTGACTAAGATTTTTCTTGAGGGAACAAGCAGTTTTTTATCAACACACAGATAAAGTATAGGGTTAATTTTTATTAAAAATAATTATTTATTATAGAGATAATGTCTTGAGTAAGTAAAGAGTGTAAGTGGACAATTTATTTAGACTGAGCAAAGGAATAGCTTATCCAAAACACATTAGCATGGACGCAGACATCTGTCCTCTAGATTGTGGAAGTTAGGGGTATAAACCTTTGAGGATATGTGAGTTAACGGGGATATTTTTAAACTATAAGTGAAATGTAGGTTCTTAAAAGTAAACTAGAAAACTTTTTTCCATAAATGCAAGCAACAAAAATATGCCAACTGGCTATATATGGAAACCTCAGCATCTATTTGCTGGAGTTTTAACCTTGTACCATGGGGGTGAGAAGCAAAGAGGAAGGAGGCCGACTGGCAACTCAGAGGGGATGATGTGACACAGAAGGACAGAGGAAAGGAGAAGATTCTAGGTCACAGGTGGGAGGGGTATACTCTGTCATATTTTTCTGAGCCCCTACGCTAGAAGTCATTTCAGAAAGCCTGGACGTCATCTAAGATATTCCTATATCATGATACTGGGAAACATTTTAAATTCATTGATCTTTTGTGTGTTCTATTTTCTGTGGTTTGTTGCATTTGGTTGTTTCTCTCCTAAGAGAAAGAAACAAAGGAAAAATACTTCCCTCAAATTCCTGGTCCAGTTGAACATATGACAGACAGCATGGTTTTACATAAGACTTTCTCTGAAAACTCATTGACTTACTGTTATTTTAACTCGAGTTATAAATTTTGCTCAGAAAGTTTAGACCTGTCGAAATGGCTGCACAAAAGCTTTGATGCTGTATTGTATCTCTTGATTGGCAGTTAAGTACAAAGCACTCTCTGAATATAGGGGAGATCCCATCCTGTGTGACCAGAGGTGAGCCTGCAGACCGTACCGTGTCTGTTTGCTTCTCTAGCTTCCCATGGCAGAGCCAGAATTAGAGGGATAAGACTAAAATCTGTTTAGAAAACATTTCAGGTTTAATCCATTAAAAGTGGTAAGAGAACATTTTCCCTTAAGATTTCTTACTTGCAGGCCGGGTGCAGTGGCTCATGCCTGTAATCCTAACATTCTGGGAGGCTGAGGCAGGAGGATCACCTAAGCTCCGGAGTTCAAGACCAGCCTGAGCAAGAGTGAGACCCTGTCCTAAAAAAGTAGCTGGACATTGTGGTAGGTGCCTGTAGTCCCAGCTATGCAGGAGGCTGAGGCAAGAGAATCACTTTAAGCCCAAGAGTGTGAGGGTGCTGTGAGCTATGATGCCACAGCACTCTACCAAAGATGACAAAAATGAGATTCTGTCTCAAAAAAAAAAAAAATTCTTACTTGCTATGTAGTATTTAAGAAAAATTTCTCGGACAGCATCTTGAGACACCTAAAACTTAGCGAAAAGTCTTGGAAGGAAAATTTCTTCTAACCACGGTGGGTCAGAAGTTTGTGGTCTCTATCTGACAGTGCAGTAGAAGTAGAATGCCTTACTTTTCCTTTCCCCTGATCTAACCTCTGTTTCTAGGAATAAAACACAGAAGGGCAGTTTGCAGCTTAGAGAATTCTCACTTAACAACTTCAGCTGGGATGAGGCCCAGAATCTGGCTCTGGTATAAAATTACACTTTTAACTGTATGTGAGGATATTAACACTTGCCTTTGCCAGTTTCTGACTGACACGTATATGTGGGATGCACATAGGTATTTCACCTTCTAAGATATTTATTGTTCTGAAATGTTATTTGAAAGCCTTTTAAACCTCTGACTCGAGGGTATTCATGTGGAATAATATGATTCCACGTACTTGACTCCATGGTGTCTTGCTGGTTTTTTTTATTATTGAGGCATTAACAGACATACTGAGAAGAACACAGTTCTCATACGCGTAGCTCACTGAGTGTTTTCCAAAGGGAACACATGTGTGTAGCCACCAGCCACATCTGCATATCAGCACGCTGCCAGCTCTTCAGAAGGCACCCTGTCCCCTGATGTCATTGCCTCCTCAAGTATAACCATTGTTTTGACTTCTGTTATTGTAGATTGGTGCTTCCCATTCTTGAATGCCCAGAAATTCCTCCAGACTTCTGTAGGAATCATGAGGCATGCACTGTTTTTTCTCCAGCTTCTTTCTGTGACATCCATCCATGTAGCTGCATGGAGCAGTTGCTCGTCCCAATTCATAGCTACAGAGTATTCCATTTTGTATATTTAAAAATTACTTTCCATTCTACTGCTGATCCACCTGGTAGCTCCAGTTTTTAGCTGCCAATAGCTACTTCTATGACATGCTTATCTGTCTCTGGCATACATGTTCTTGCATTTCTACCTAAGAGGAGAATCGCTGAGGTACAGGATACGCATGTGTTCAGCTTGACAGAGAAAGCCAAATAGTTGTCCCAAGTGGCTTTAACAGTTGATGGTCCTGACAACACTGTTTCAGAGTTATGCTTATCTTAGATCAGTGGTTCTCAACCTGTGGGTCGCAACCCACAGGAACTGTATTAAAGGGCCGCAGCATTAGGAAGGTTGAGAACCACTGTCTTAGCTCCTAACCAGTGCTTTGTAGTGTCAACGAGTTTTTATTTTTTTTTTCCTGGTTTATTTTATTTTTTAAAATTTCAGCTTTTCTGGTGGGTATGAAGTAATATGTCATAGTGGTTTTGATATGGATTTCTCTGATCACTAATATTATTAGTTTTTTTTTTTTGATCATTTGGATATTGGTCTTTTTTATCAAGTGTGTGTTCAACTATTTTGTCAATTTTACAATTTGGGTTGTACTTCTTTTGCTTTATGGCTTGTAGAAAGCTATTTAAAAAATCTGAGTTTGCTTTTAAGTATGTACACATTACAAATACATTTTCTTTCTCAGTGACTTTCCCGCATTATAGGATCTTTTGACCAATTGAAGTTCTTCCTTTCAGTGAAGCCCTGCTGAACGGCTTCCATTCCGTTACTGTGTTGTTGGGTTTCTTTTTCCTTTGAAGAAATATTTACGTAATCCAAAATCATGAAGATACTGTCCTTGTCTTTCTTTGTCGTTTTGCCTTTCCCATTGAGCTGGAAGTGATTTTTGTGTGTAGTACGAGGTTGGAACCAAGGGTCACCTTTCCTCATGCGGTTATCCGTTCTTCCTCCCAGTGGCAGCTTTGCCGTAACCCGGGTGGCCATTGATATGCAGTCTGTCTGCACTCCGCACTGCTCTACTGGTCTGTGCACCTGCCCTCGCACCAATACCACACCCTTTTAATTCCTGTAACCGGTAGGGTAAGTCCTCCAACTCTGTTCTTCCCGGATTCTTTTCTTCTTTTTTTCTATCCTTGGCCTTTCGCATTTCCATTTAATTTTAGAATCAGTTTGCCAAATTTCACATTAAAAAAATGAGGTAATTAATTGGGATAACCAGGAGTCTCTAATGAATCTAGAGAGAATCAACATTTTCAACATTGTAACCTTCCAGGAGCCTGGACTGTGCCTCTGTTTATTTAGGGCTTCCTTAATCTTATCTCAGTAAAATTTTGTGTTTTTCTTTGGGGAAGTCTTGCACATCTTTCACTAGTTTATATTCCTAGTCATGTGTCCTCTTTTCAGTAGAGAGCTGCTTCTCGTTTGCATAGAAGCAAAGTCTTCCTTTAGAGTCACACCCTTGAACAAAATATTACAGAGAAACTATTTTGAAACTGAAGAGAGGAAGTGCCCTTGCACCCTGAAGAGGAGGTGTAGGGTTTTTTTGGTTGTGGGTTTGAGGTAGGTGAGATGCAGTATGTCTTGTCCAGATGGAATCTTTGGAATATCCTTAAAAGCAGCAGATGTGTGTGGGCAGAATGACAGAGTATATTGAGAAGCAGACTTAGTTAATGCCTTGGGTAATTGCATAGTTGAATGAAAAAACCAGTATGTATTTTAAGTATCTGAAGTACATTTGTTGGTGCAAAACAAATGACCATCCTAAACATAGATTATATCCTGATTTTACCTTCTTAACTCTTTGATTTACCATCCATCCCCAGTGCACAGAGATTCAAAGTTTTAAAATGAGTTACTAAGATGTTGACAAAGTAACTGAATAAGGGATTTTTTTTGTTTTGTTTTGGGTTTACCATCAAGTATAATTTCCCATTAAGTTAAGAAAATCTTCAAAATTTAATAATTCATGCGTGAGTCAGCCGAGCACACTGTTTAAGAGTTGAAGTCTCTAGGAATTCCCTGTGGTTACTACTGTGTTTTTCTTCTCTTTCCCAGTAATGTTTTAGGGAGGAATATTTCTTCCGGGCCAGCTCCAGCATCTCACTTCTGATTCGCTTCTCATGCAGTTCCCTGACTCCTAACGTCCATGAAAACTGTCTTCATCATTAAGACACAAAGACCTTGTACTTGCCAGATTCAGTGAAAAAGTTACTTCTCCAAGTTCTTTTGGATATTCGGGGTTATTGAGATGTTGCTTCTCTGTGGAACTCTTCTTTCAAGCCTTCCTTGGCATTCATTCTCCTCTCCTGGTCTCCTTCCTACCTCACCGACTCTTTTTCATGCTGTTTTTTAGGTTTTCTTCATTCCCTGAGTGTTGGGATTACGCACGGCCTGCTCGACTCATGGAGAGTCCTTGTTCACTCCCAGGGCTTCACTAACTGTCAATTTTTGGGTATTTTTGAAGGTGAGGATTGAACAATCCTACACTGTGAACACCTATGTTCAACCGCCTGTTGGACCTCTCCATTTCAGTACCCTGAAGACACTGTAACCTCACATGTCAACAAAGGACGCGTCTTAACCTGCTCTGCACCCTGGTGAAGGACCCTTCTCACCGGGCCGGAAACCTGGAAGTGGTTATTGACTCTTTTTCATCTCCCTGTTTGGTAACAACACCTTAGCTAGTCTTTCTCCTTAATATATGGGTCACTACAAAAGTTTTGAGACAGACCGTGTTGTGGTCTATTATACATTTCCAAGAAACACAGTCAACAGCGTCCTTTCTGACTCACTGTCACCAGGCGACGCTGGGCTTTGTGTTTCTGTCCATGTGGGTTTTATGGGTCTTGATTTTTGTGTGTCTCAGAACTTAGTCCTAACAACCCATGTGTCCTCTAGGCCCTCCTCTCTGTATTTACTCCCTTTTATTCTCTTCATACCTGAATTAACACTGACTTAAACAGCCTCCTGCCTGGACTCTCTCGCTCAGCGTTGTCATCCTCCAGTCCAGCGTGTGCTCTCAGAATCCTTCTGAAACATGCTGCTTCTCTGTTGCTAACTCTCCACTGTGGCTCCTTCTCTCGCTCTGTGCCTTCCCCTCATAAGTGCACCGCCTCTGCCCAGAATGGTCATACCTCTGTTCCTCACCCTTCCTCTGTGGACACCTTCTTACTCCCCCAAACTCAGCTCAGTTATGAGATGATCTTGGGGAAACCTCGCATCCCTCCACCCTACCAGTCTGGCTCATGTTATATTACATTATACGTGTTTCTTTATCCCACCCTGCACTTCCTTGGAGTTCATGAATTTGTCTCATGTTTGCATCCTCCTTTTGCTGGGGCTTTTAGAAAGGGCACTATGTTAGGCCTGGACATGGACAGATGAGGGAGGCATCATCTCTGTACATGAGGCTCTGACAGTGCAGAAGGTGAAACAGAAACACCAATGGATGTTACTTTGCAGTCTGATGAGTGCCACGTAACGGGCATTTTTACAACATGGCAGAGGGAGCACTTGATTCTCGGTCTGAGTGATCCTATTTAAATGTGTACAAGGATTCTTAGAGAATGATGGATGGAGAAATCATCCTCAGGGTAAAGACCATTCTCCAGGAAAACTCCTGGCAACCCCATAACCAGTTTTACAAGTTAAATGTCTCCAGAGATTGTTCACTCAGATCTCCAAACGTACAGAGCTGCCTGGAAGCTAAAATAGTAACAAGTAGGACCCAATGTGTAAATAAGCATCTCGTGGTCTGGTGGAAGAGTTAGAAGCACTAAGCCATAGTGTTAAGAATCATCATCTTATTTTGCATGCTCAGAAATCTGTGACAAAATCCTCATCTTGACTGAGATTGAAATCCATCCTGACATTGTCTGAAAATGTTCGCCTTTATGGTGAAAAAGAAGAACCTAAAGCTTTGCAAAGTTCAATCTAGTTCTTTTTCAGATACAGTGTTAAAAAATTATTTTAGATTTTTTTTTCTTCCAAAGCTGATTCAATAAATATGTCCCTTTTGCTGTGAAACATACTAGAATGACATTTGATTTGGTAGGTTGTTCTTAGGACAGAAAAATACTATATCTGTTTTCTTAACCTAATCTGATTACAAACAATTCCAAACCCAACAAGGAACACAGATACATAGGTAATTGCTTCCCCCTTTTCATGGCCTTGCATAGCTGGAAAGTTAGTGCAAAGGTATATTTTCAAACTGAGCTATCAAAACACGTATTCATTTTCAAAAATCTTACAGGGGTAAAGGATTTAATACTTGATTTTGTTTTGTTTTGGTTTCTCTCCGGAAAAACAGTATGTCTTTTTCAAACAATGATGGATAATTCCTAAGGGAAATTGGTGCAAGAACTTTTCACATAATGAGTTTATCGCTCAGCTTGCTGCTGCTTGAGTTACATGTTTTTAACACGTTCTTAGTGTGGAAGAATGTCTCTGATTCTACTTTAAAATAGATGGGGAAGAAGGTGGAATTAGTGGCAGGGAAAGAAAGAGAATAATGAGCGATGTGAGGCCAGCACTATTTTTATTTTATTAACAATTAGACATAGTGAATTAGAATTTGAATAAAACATTCAGGTTGCAAATATGTATTTTTTCCACTTGAAAAATGTCATTTGAACTAAGATAAAATGTCCAGGGATGTCAGCTTGCAGGTGCTTGATCAATAGAACAGGGGATCGCGGCACATCGTATGCGATTATAGCATCATGATTATCAATTATGTGGAGGATTCTGCCTAAATACTTTTAGACTTTTGATTCAACTTCCAGACTATTATTTCTTTGTATGCAGGTTTGGATAAATTTGAGGATGTGCTGTTGTAACATGCTTTTCTGTGCCTCCACTCTTTCTTTTGTGAAAACAGGGTTATTGGAGTTACCAGGAGTAACTCCTGGTAAACAAGGTGAGTTAGTAGAGTACCCAGCACAGTGCCTGGAACACGGTCAGCATCTAGGCAGGGTTTGTTGTTGCAGTTACCTTTCACATTTTATTGTATATCATGAGCATTTTCTTAGGTTGCTCAGCATTATCTAAAAACATGATGTCTCATGGAAATACATTTCACTGTTTCTTCAAGATTTAAATAATGTCATTTTGGTCAGTTCAGGAGTCTAATAGTATCAACCACACTGACCTACACATTCTTGTGCAGAAGTCTTTGTGACCACTTCTGAAATAGAATTATTGGATCAAAATGTATAAACATTTTAAAGATGGTACCCATTTGAGAGTATCTTTTTCTATGATGATATGTAAACAAGAACTACGTAAATGTGGAAGAATATGGACAAAGCTGGAGTAAGGGCTAGAAGTCTCACAGGCAGCATATTTGTATTTATTTCTTTATTTATACCGTGGCATTTATTATACCAGGGGAGACAAGACAAATAAGTTTGATATTTGTAATTTCTCGTGTTTAAAAGAAGCCTTTTGTGTGATGTTAACAGGCCTATTCCTATACTGACCTAGGAATATACAGAAGCTTCAGGAAGCCACTTTTCTTCCCATCGTTACAGACTCAAAATTTGTGCAGCAGTGATACTATACCTAAATTATAGGACTTGGGGGGAAGTTAAATAAGATTGTGCGTGAGAAGCACCAAGCAAAGGTCTTGGTGCTAGTAAGCACCTGATTTTTGCTACAGCACTGGCCGTTAGCCTTCCTCCATTTATTTCATCTGTAAATTCATAAAGTCGTAGAGTTCCCATCATGTGTACTGATTGTTCTGTGAATGAGCAGAGGGCAGAATTCCATGCAAATGTTCAGCTTTACTGTCAACCACAGTAAACCACAGTGGTCCCATTGAGGGTTAACTTGATTTTTTTTTTTTTTTGCCTTGATTTAGTCTACACTTAGCCCCCACATTGTCTGGCATTGAACCAAGAATTGGTGATATAGGAATGAATAAAATGTAATCTTTGTCCTCAATGGGCCCACAAACTAGACAGGAAGTGATTACCATCTTTTCTGGGTGAAATTCTTCTTCTCTTTACATTTTGTGAACATTCCTTTCTGCTTTTTCTATTCGATATGAATTAGTAGGTACTGGGGGTAACAAGGGACTAATGATAAAGCCAGGCCTGGCCCCTAAGATGGGGAAAATGTGGTATGTAGTTAATTAGCATGCCACAGTGGAAGGAGACTGGGCTTTTGGTCAGAAGAACTTAGTTCACACTCAGGCTTTGAAACAAATTTGTGGAATGACTTTGAGCGAGGCAGTCCCCTGTGTTCTAAGAAAGAAAATGAAAAGAGTTGATATTAGAATTCAGTTTTTCGTTTATTCATTTGGCAAATGTTTATTGAGTGCTTGGGATTCAGCAGAAAATAAAATATACAAAAATCCCTGCCCTTGTATAGTATAGACTCTAGTAGTGATGGGGATAGAAAAACTGCTCTTGTGAAATTATACGAAGACAGTGAGGGGAGCTAGAGAGTGTCAGGAAGGAGGGGTCGCAGTTTTACAGAGAGTGGCAGGAAAGGCCTCTCCACACACTGATGTTTGGATGACGAGCTCAAGGAGGTAGGGAGTAATTCAACGCAATACCCCCAACCCCGGAGACCAATGGGACAGGAACACAGTGTATGTGTTGAGGGTGTGTGGCAGGAGATGGAGAAGGGCCTATGGGACTTGTTAAGGACTCGGGCTTCTACTGGTCATAAGCGAGGAAGGCTTTGAAGGACTGGGAGCAGAGTGATGGGAGGCTATTCTCCCAGGCCAGGGAGCCAGCAGCAGATGTAGTACAAAGCGTCAGGATTACTTTTTTCTAATTGATGCATCATATTTTAAATATTTTGGGGTGTATTCATCAGTTTTGTGTCTCAGTAAAGGAAATACCCAAGACTGAGTAATTTACAAAGAAAATAAATTTATTTGGCTCATGCATCTGCAGACTGTATGAGAAGCATGCAGTGGCATCTGCTTCTGGAGAGAGATTTAGGGAGCTCCCAGTCAAAGTGGAAGAGTGGGGGGAGCGTGTCCCGGGGCAAGAGAAAGGAACAAAAGAGAGAAGAGAGTGTTCCAGGCTCTTTTGAACAACTGGCTCTTGTGTGAACTAACAGAGGGATAGCTCACTTGTTACCTGAGGAAAGGACTAAGCCATTCCTGAGGGATCTGCCCCCAAGACCTAACCACCTCCCACTCAGCCCTGCCTCTGACACTGGAGATCAAATTACAACATGACATTTGGAGGGGATAAACATCTAAGCTATATCACTCACTACGTATGAGTGTTTGTTAAATGCATGGGATGGTATTTGGGGTATCCTTCATCTTGAGTGCTTATCATTTCTATGTGTTAGTATCATTTCAAGTCTTCTAGTTATAGAAGACTGAAATATACATAATATTGTTGCTAAATTTAGTTACCCTACTCTGCTGTCAAACATTAGAACTTATTTCTTCTAACTGTATGATATACCCAGTAAATAACCTCTCCTCATCCTCCCCTTCACCCACACAGCCTTCCCAGTCTCTGGTGTCTGTCATTCTATTCTGTGTGTCCATGAGATCATCTTTTAGCTCCCTCATGTGAGTGAGAGCATAAACTATTTGTCTTTCTGTTTCTGGCTTATTCAACTTAACATAATGACCTCCAGTTCTATGTTGCTGTGAGTGACATGATTTCATTCTTTTTGATGGCTCAATAGTATTCCATCGCATATGCATACATCACATTTTCTTTTTCCATTCATTTGTTGATGGACAATTAGGTTGATTCCATATCTTTGGTATTGTGAATAGCACATGCAAGTGCAGGTATCTGTTTCATATATTGATTTCTGGAGATTAATTTTTACAGTGGCGCCATTAGGATCTGCTGATGAATGACATTAGCAGGGTTTGGGGCTGCATCACTGTAAAGCCTGAGGTGCCATCAGTTGAGGTGAGGATGACTGTGGGAAGAGCAGCTTTGTGGGGGAACACAGGAGTTCAGTTTTGGACCTGCTAGGTTTGAGATGCCAATTTGACATTCAAATGCAGACCTCAAGTAAGTAGTTGGAGTTCAAGGTTAAAAACATAAATATGGGAATTATTATAGAGGTGGTACTGGATCACATCTCTAAGGTGATAATTGTAGCTAGAAAAGAGATGAAGGCCAATGACTCAGCCCTGTGGCAACTTACCGTATAGATGATATGTACAGCTATCGTAGACTTTTAGAAGAATGTGGTATATTGTGACTTTCCAGTGCAAAGTTTGACTGGGGTATAATTTAGGTGTAGTCTTGACCCTGTTCACTCTGGTCACCACCACCAATATTGTATCTTTTTACTAGATACTGTCTGTCTTCATGACCCGAAAGACTTAAAATACTTCCATAGCAGGAATTGATTCAGACACAAAATACTTTGGGCACCACTAAAGCAGATTATGTGTGTAAATGCAGCTCCACTTCACAACAGTATTGTACCAGACATGGTGACTGGGACCTTTGAGTTTACTACCTAAAACTCATTGATAAAGAAAAGCACAAAAGGAATGTAGATCCACAGGGATTAAAATATTACTAAAATGAAAAAGGACTTTATGTATACATTTTTAACATATGGTTAAAAAAAAAAAAACCCTAGGTGTTTCAGAAAATACAGTAGAACTTCTGTAAATTGACCAAACAAAGGACTGTAACAAACTGGTCAACTTATGGAGGTGATTGATATAAGGAACTAGGTCTATTGTACTGATAACGTACGTGCTGTGCATGTCCGGTCTGTGAAAATTAGGTCAGCTTAAAGCGGTGGTCAATGTCGGGAGGCGGTCAACCCAGGAGGTTCTGTTGCAGTTTGTTCTGCCATTCCGTTAGCAATCACTTACACGTAGAGAGCTTTCCTACTGTATTTATTCAATCAACAAGAATGAGTTTAGTAGCCTAACAAAGACTTATTATTTATAGTGCCTTGCAATTGATAGTGTTCATAATCAGAAAATCCTGCTGAGGATTTTATAACAAAGAGGGTCTCAAGTGACCTAATATAAAAACAACCCTGCTATACAGTGCCAGACAACTCCAGTACAAATGTCTGGAGAGTGTCCCAAAGAAAGAATGGTGTCTTCATTACTTACTAACAGATTTCACAGATCATGCCTAGGAGCAGTATGGTTATTTAGGGATCCTAGATTTTTGCTCATATATGTTCAGTTGAAGTATCAAACACATCATAAACGTTGTATCACATCTCTTCACATTAGAAATTTTTTTTTTTTTTTGAGACGGAGCCTTAAGCTATCCCCCTGGGTAGAGTGCCACGGCATCACAGCTCATAGCAACCTCCAACTCCTGGGCTCAAGCAAGTCTCCTGCCTCAGCCTCCCAAGTAGCTGGGACCACAGGCGCCCGCTACAACACCTGGCCATTTTTTGGTTGCAGCCATCATTGTTGTTTGGCGGGCCCGGGCTGGGGATTCGAACCTGCCACCTTAGGTGTACGTGGCTGGTGCCTTAGCCGATTGAGCCATAGGCGCCGAGCCCACATTAGAAATTTTTAATGGCTAAGCAATTCATATGTGTGTAATAATTTTCAAAGTATGCCACCCTCTCAAGAGGTACTGATCTAGAGGTAATACTCAGGTAAATGGAATAAAATCCACCTCTGCTGGTGTATAACAAACACTAGTCCAAGATTGCACAGACAGTTTGGGCTGAGTGTGACAGAAGCGTGCTTTGGAAGGGAGTGGCGCTGGGGTGTTAAGGCTTTCTGTACACCAGAGGCAAGGCGGGCTTCACAAAACCCACAGCAGCTTCACCTGAGAGAGGACAGTTGTGTGTCTGCAGCAATTCATGGGCACTTTGGACTCAGTCTTTGAAGGAGCTGGTCCGTTTTTCATCCAGCGTTTCAGGTTTGGGGCTTCTTCCTGGCCCAGAGGATAAAGGGATCTTGGACAGAAGCAATGGTCCTTGCCTGTTACTCTTGTTCAGTGTACACTATAACAAAAAAAGGTAATGTCACTAAAAAGAAGGATTTTTCTAGTTCTGTGTTTGAGATTTCATTTAGGATATTTTGAAGTCTCAAAAGAACAGTTGGGCTTTTTTTTTTAGAGTGGAGCAGATAGGATACCTACGAAAACATTCTGTCCTGGATACACCATCAATTATGGACTTTTTGAAAGTAACAAAGGCAGATGTTATACTACATGTCCGCTTCTTCATAGACTATCTGTACATTTGGCAGAATTTGATGAACACCTTTAGATAGTATTTTCAGTTGAGCTTTCACATCCAATGTCAGTTATGGTAGAAAAGATGGATACAGTTACTCTTACGTGGCCATTATATTCTCAGTAATGTGGTTTCTTTTATATTTGCCAGTTTGAAATGTCCACCCTCAACTGCTACCTTTTGATCAAGTTGAACATGTCATGTAATACTGATGGTGCCAGAATTGCATCATTTTAAGACAGGAAAAAACTATTAAAATTGTAATACTCAATATATACCAATAACATTTGTTATCCAGTACAGGTCTGACAATTAAATTTGCAAACTTGCCACCATGCACTTACTTTGGCAGCACTGTACAAACAACTCGCTAAGGTTTGTGCCCTTGGTATGTTAGTGTCTCATGTCTGTGCTGATGCCAGCGTGCACCAGCACCTTGCTGAGTGAAATTCGTTGTTGTTGTGTGCTTTTGTATGCCATCATGAGAATGTTATAACTTGAATTAGAGCAATGAACAAACATTAAATTATTTGTTAAGCTTACTTGGCAAGAGGGGAAGTGAAATCAGAGACACGTTCATCAGAGTTTGTGGGGATGACACCGTGAAGAAAGCAGCAGTGTACAAATGGATTAAACGTATTTTTGAGGGGAAAGAAAGTGTCAGTGTTGAAGAGAGGTCAGGGCAGCCAGTAACAAGCAGAACCGATGAAAACATTGCAAAAATTCATTGAATTGTGCATCAAAATCATCAGCTGACTATGAGAAGCATAGCAGACCAAGTAAGCCTGGACAGAGAAATAGGAAAATCTTAACTGAAAATCTTGGCCAACAACTCATGGCTCTTGTATCACGACAGTGCAGCTCACATGGCACTGTCCATGAGAGAGTTTTTATTTTTTTATTAAATCATAAACACATGGATCATGTATACATTAATGCATTTATGGGGTGCAATGTTCTCTTTTCATATAGAATTAGGAACGTTTATATCACACTGGTTAATAGACGTGAGAGAGTTTTTAACCAGTAAACAAATAACCGTATTGGAACACTCTTCCCTACTCACCTGATCTGGCCCCTAATGACCTGTTTCCGAAGGTAAAGGAAATATTGAAAGGAAGACATTTCGATGACATTTAGGACATCGAATGTAATGTAACAACAGCTCTGATAGCCGTTCCAGAAAAAGTCCCAAATTACTTTGAAGGGTGGACTGGGCAATGGTGTCAGCGCACAGCTTTCCGAGGGGGACCTTTGAAGGTGACTTTAGTCATTTCAGCAATGAGGTAGGTAGAACTTTTTCCATAATGAGTTTGAGAACCAAATGTCAGAACTTTGTATCTTGTGTCTCTTGTAATTACAGAAGTAAAACATGACTTGAGTATTACAATTTCAATAGGGGTCTTTCCTTACTTAAAATGTGTATGTATTTTTGACCCCCTCTGTGTATATCTGCTGATATATATCACGTATTCAAAGTGTCTGAGCACGTTACAACTTTACGTGCCATAAATCTTTTCTCCCAAAGATTATTTATGTTCCTTTCTTTACTTTCCTCTCTCCCTTCATTCTTCCATCTCTTCCTTCTATCTTTTGTTCTTTCTTTACCTACAGGCAAAATCGCCATAAAAATGTCAGTTTGCTATCTGGAGAAACTATTAAAACCCTTTGCCAGCAGCAGTTCTCGTGTCTGGTTAGCATCCAGGGTTCTCTGGCAACTGGTGAAAGAGTCTACTTATACAACTCTTAACCACTCATGAACCACAAGTAATTGAGTTTTGTTTTTACTGGTAAAACCTTGTGGTGATCATTTCAGATAATGTTATTGTTGATGATTCTAATTTTTTTAAAGACTTCTTGGGAAATTTTTTTTGAAACCACTTAGATATTTGTAGACATCTTTTTTATAAAATTTAGTGTATAACACCAAGTTTCACATCAACTTGGTTTTCCTAGCTATCTTTAAAATTTAATATAAATTTTAGTATGCATTCTAATTTCTAATAGCAGATTATTTTTGGTTTATTTGTTATTCTGGTGGAGATTATGGATAGTTTTTGAGATTAATGTACCTTAGAGAGCAACACAAATTATGTATTCTCTGCATTTTTAGTTCTTAGAGCTCTTAATATCATTTCTTCCTAAATTTAGACTTTTTAATTTTATTTGACTTCTTGGTATATGGGTATTGAATCAGCTTCTCTTAGAAAAATATTCCAGATAAATTTTGCTTTTACAAGAAAACATGTATATTTTTCTTACTACCTGTTGGAACTTCTCTGAAGGATTCTGGATTTGTCTTCTTTCATCCACAACAAAATTGATGAGCATAGCTGTATCCTTTATGGGGCATATTCATCAACATATTTTTTGTGTTATTCTGTCCATGTACGACTTTAACTATTGATTCTATATTTGAAGAGATTTCATTTAGGATATTTTGAAGTCACAAAAGAAAGACTGGGGCTTTGTATATCTCCTGAAACATTCTGTTTTGTGTTCAGTCCCAATAGTGGGCTTTTATTAGCATTTAAACATACACCTTGTATGTTTATGAAAATAGAAATGTGGCAAAATCAAAAGGAGATGCACTTTACTGAAAGGCAACAGAAACGTGACATTGTTTATATTTCTATTGATGCAAGATACTCGTTACTGATGCTTTATAAACTTGCGTTTTTAGATTGTATACTTAATTGATCGATTTGTAAAATCTCTATTTTTGTAAACTATATTTCTTTGTATTTTGATTCTAGTTTTTCTTAACTTAATTTTGTCCCATAATTTACAGCAATATAATTAGTACCTGAGATTCGTTCTTCGTAATCATTTCTCCTCCTCAACTTCACTGACTATTATCTTACCCACCTGGGAGCCATGGCCATCCCTGGAACTCCTTGGCATTAAGATCAGTTGGCCTCAAGCTCCTTCTGGGACCACAGCCTCCCACCCTTCCGTTGGTTTCCTCCCATGGCACCTGTGACCTGCCCCAGCACTCTGTTCTTGCTCCCTCCTGACTTCATGTTTCCCTCTAACCATTCTAAGCCCCTTGATTCCTAATGATCATCTCCTGATACCCTCGGTGCCCAGGTTCTTTCTGGGTTTGCCTTGTGAACCCCAAGACCCACTGGTTTCTATTTGCATGCCCTGTAACTAAGACAGCAAGTGCCATTAGAAAAACAATAACATATAACAGTGCAGGTCAGCAAAAATACAGCTCTGTGGTCTCCTATCGTCCTCAGCATTTCCTGTTCAGGTCCCCCTCCCTCAGTCAGGTCCCCCTCCCTTTCCATTCAGCAGTCTTCACCACCATCATCGGTTCTGTAACTGGTAAATGTATGAACACTATATCCCAGATATGTGCCAAGCTCTAGGGATATGATATTGAACTAAAATGTAATTCTACCCTCATGTAGCCTGTGTGAGAGTCAGACACTTACATACTGGCAACACTACTGAGAATTTCATTACACTTGAATCAAGTGGTAAAAACCACAGCATGGCCTGAGACTGTGGATAGGGAAGGGGGGACCCTAAGGTGGCTACAGGTAGGGTTTTATTATTATCATTGTCTTACTTTTTCCTTATAGTTTATCATATGTAGATTCCTGGGTTAAAATTGTGGGGTTTTTTTTTTCATTTCTTTTACAACTTTTTAAAATGATACCAAACTTCTCAGTCTTTTACAGCTTGCCTTAATTGTTCAGGATTATGCTTGCGTAATTAATTCATGTTGGTATTTTTTAGTTCAAGCAATTTATTTTCATGGCTGTATATATGTTTTGAATACCTCTATCCATGGTTGAGAATGTGCATATTTTTTTCATTACCAGTAATTCTGATAGGAACCAGAAAGACATGATACAGATTGGTTAATTTTTAATATCCAGATAAAATTTAGCTTTGGCCCTTCACTTCAGCCTTCTATAAGACCATCATTACTTATTAGTACCAAATTAGACTACTTACTTTAAATGTTCTACCATATTTAAAATATTAGGATCACGTCCTCATAGGTTTTCTTGATCTACTGTCTGTGGAAAAGGAAAGAAAATAATTAAATGGCCAAAGTTAGGAGATAGGCCTCAGACTGCCAGACTGAATAATTAAGTAAAATGTTCATCAGACACTCCTGCATTTCATGAGAATCACTGAAATCGTGTCAGCAGTGCTGAAGCCCATCCTTGGGGAGGGAGGCCTCTTCCAACTATCAGCACAGTCATGGTGACTTAGATGAGATCGCGTGTCGTCTGTCAGCTCCAAATCACCCTTCAACACCTGCTCTCTATGATGGACTGGCCTTTAGGAGCATGTCCCCTTCACGGTGAGGCGGAGCTTCCTCAGAGAGGGTGCTGAGGGGAGAAAGGGACCTCTCTCGCTGGTTCCAGGTGCTGCCCCAGTGGTGAAGGTGTGAGGACATACCCAGTCACGGGCAGGGGCACGTGCAGTTCCTCCAGCCTGATGTACATTACATGTCCAGCTCTCCTGCCCGCGTCGGTTCCAGAACTCCTTCGGGCATTTCCACATCAGCAGTGGCTCACCTGCTCCTGGGACAGGTCGCTTCCTGCTCGTCCTGTGGCTGTGGACCAGAGCTTGCCCAGGGGACCCAGAGGACTTCTCTGCCATCCAGCAGGCTGCCTCCCGTCTTCTCCAGTGGGGTCTGAAGCCCACCCTTGGGGAGGGAGGCCTCTTCCAGGTTTTTCTCTCCTTGAGTATCTCCCTGAGCTCCAGGTACCCTACAGCGTTCTTTGTGCATCTTATTTGGGTTTCTGATGGATCTAGCTCTTTACTGATTTCTTGGGGAGGGGCTGTCACATCATCTTCTGCTGAGATAAATTGTCACCATGAGTAAAAACCTAGCCGTATAAAATACATTTTACAATGTTGGAAGATCTGATGGTCTTCAGAACAGATTTACAGTATTAAAGAAGCAATGCCGCTTTCTCTCAGTGATTACTCACCACCGTTATCGTGCTTAAACCTAGACCTCATATATTTCGCAAGCGTAGGCACCACTGAGTTGGAGGGCAGGCATTTCTACTCATACTCGCATTTGCAGCCCAGTGCACAATCATTTAATGGTCTGCATTTCTGCATTAGTAATTTACTAAGTGTTTTGTACATTGTCATCAATATTTGTAAAATAAATCAATGGTATGTTTAACTTGGTGTTCAAAAAGAGGTCATCTCAACATTAATAGTTTAAAAACTCTTATGCCTATTAAATATCTGAGTAGCTCACCGTATTCATGCAGGGTCCAGCCCTGCAGCCACGGAGGCACAGTCAGCACACCCGGGGGGAGTTTTCTGTCAGTATTTGCAGGTTAGAATAGAGTCTCTGGCAAGGTCCCTGGTGTACTCTTATCAGGCTGACGAGGGAACATGACATGATTGTACCCATTACCTTGTGAAGCATGTCCAAATGCCTTCTTTGGGTGGCTGTTCTCCTTGCTACTTATATACTGAGAGCAATTATGTGATATTTTAATGGATTATGTCGACAAGCTTTCATTCCCAAAGCTGCTTATCTAAGTGTACTGTTTCTGATGGAAAAGCTTATTTTTTTTCTTTCTTTCTGTCTGAATGGATGGCTTGCCAGTGGTGACTTATGGCTTATTTCATTGATTTTCAGTAATGAGATGGAGCAGTTTGAGGTAAATGTCTGTGCACACACGGGCAGGGGATCCTAAATCACATTCTGCAAACCACACGCTTGATGATGCAGTGAGTCTATCTCCTCAAAAATGTTTGTGGTGAAGGAGCCTTGAAAAAGCTTGGGCTTAAAGCACAGAACTTGCATGGCAGATTTAGAAAAATAAGAGTTACAGCCATTAGCGTGAGAGGTCTGTAGTGGCTGGTCAGGCTCACTCCCTCCGAGGGTGGTGGAGGATAACTCACCAGGAGGTGCATCTGATGGGCACGGTCTCAGTGGATGAGAGAGGCAGAGAGCTTGTGGTCCTTTTCAAGGCATTGATTTTTCTACAGAGTACCATTCAAACATGTAACTGATCACTGACTCCAAGGGATGATGGACTCCCCTAGCTATAGAATTGCTACAGATGTTCCAAAGTCTCAGGCAAGGAGGGAACTGGACACTAAAGCAAAGGAAATCCTTGCAGAATTCACTCATTTAATTGCATAATGAGCCCATGGCTCATGTTGTTAAGTTACCCTTGACATTCACTCTTGATCTCGATAGCAGGGAGAAGGAATTGTGCACTATTAAAAAATAAGCAACTTGGGGAATGGAGGGGAATCTCTTGGAGATGGTGTTTTATGGCACTGCTATTTTATGGCTCTGATATTTTTTCGGATGTTTTTCTAATCCACCTGTGAAGTTTAGTTTTCACCAAACACAGATATTGCCGTAGGTTGGTTTCCAGGAAGAACTGCACTGAAAGTTTTATGAACTTTGAAAACAAAATAACAACTTATTTATGCTCTAAAGTACCTCACATGTGATGCAGGTGAGATAGAGGAAGGTCTCGAGCTCACACCATTTCCCCAAATGTGTTGCTTACCTTTCTGCTTAGGGGAAATGACTCTCTCTCACACACACCCCCACGTACGAGGTTTGACAGTTAAGCTTGAGAAATCCCCCCTAGAAAAATGCTACATACTTCATTGCTGAATATCACTGCAGTCACCTTTGAAATACCTCCCTTAGCCATCTGGTGACTGTAGTGATATTTAGCAATGAGTTATGTAGCACTTTTTCTAAAATGAGGTCCCAAACTTAATTGTCAGCCGTCATACGTACATGCACATATCATATGTATTTATAGATAGGATGGATCTATTATGCCTTTCTCTGGGTAATATATATATATTTATTAAATCTCATGTAATACTTTATGTTCTCTAGTAAGAAAAGTGGCTAGGTAGATTTTTCCTTTTTTCCTTCTCATTTCACTTTTAATCAATGCTCTTATCCTCATGTGGGGACACCCCCAGCCTTTTTGTATGACACCAATAAATCTCACTGCCTCCTTCCCATCTGTTCTCTTCAGCTTTTCTTCAATCCATGGTCTGTGTCACCCCAGTTGCCATTGCTACCCCCTCTCTCAGAGTTCCATCTTGAGTCTTCTCTCTAATGTATCAAAAATCGACCTGAAAAAACATGCACAGTCTTCAAGACAAACATTATGGCGCTCTGTCATTAGTTTTATGAGAGAGTAACATACTCAAAAGTAGAACACCAATGGATCCCAATCGCTGGAAATCTTGTGTCTGCAGGTCAAAACAGCTAGCTGTACTCTGGCCTTTTAAAATTCCTAAAAATAACAATTCCATTTCTTACTTACTGTGATGCTCCTTTTACTTTGATGCATTTTCATGTCTTGCCTGAGTTTAGTCAGTTAAGGTAGAAATGGACAACTTAGCAACTAATGAATGACAAAACTTGATGTATAGATTATAGCGTTGGTGCCATTAAAAATTTAATTGAGGATATTGAAAACAATATAATAGAATGAAATAAAACCTATTCTGGATAAACTATGTCATGCACCTTTAGGCGTAAATGGTGGGAGTCTAACGTATTTTCCCTGTAGTACAGAGAATTGTAATAGTTCAGTGTACTCCAGAAAAGAAAAGAAACATTACATTAATCAAAGCCAATCATTTGTTAAAAAAAAAAAGATATGAATGGAATTTGGTACAGTTCCATATTTTTGAACATGAATTCTAAATCTAGAATGACTCAGTAAATACACTATGATTTCCTGACAGAGTTGAAGAGGTGGGGGAAGAGGCAGAAAGATGCAGAATTAAACACAGAGGACATTCTAGAGGAACAAACAGTGACTCCAGAATACTCTGGAACTTTTTTTTCATTCTGACCTATTCCTATTTATATTTCTTGGAGAGATCTGATACATTTGACCACTTCATTTTTACATGTGATGTAAAATAATAAGAGCAACCAGCCTGCAAAGAGCTCCAAGCCAGATGGTGTGTATGTGTGTCATGCTGAGTTGATGGTTCGGATGTGCCAGCTCTGCAGAAGGGCTGGAGCAGAATAATACTTCAAGGTAATATACTTGTGCATCTCTTTATAACTTTCACATTTTTAAAGGTTTATTGAATGAATTTTAAGTTGCAATGGATGGCGGGGTACACGTAGGCAGTAGAAAAACACACATCAAGGGTCTCTGCTGGGATTTGTTAACTGTCAGCTCACGTCAAACCCTTATAAAGTGGCATAAATCTAAAGTGGTTTAATAACATTGGCAAATTGCTACTTAAATCAGCAAATAACCAAAAGTGAATTTATGCTTCTCTCTGGGGAATGATAGACTGTTTGATGATTTTTAGAGGTTATCTTTTGAAAATCCATGTGAGTTAAAGAAACCAAAACAAAGCCCCCCAATGCCTTCTCTGTCTCTTTATGCTTAGAAACTAGGGGAAAATCTATTGGTGGTACCTCTGTTCCCTGACCTCTGCATAATCTTTTTAGGGAAGTCTTCTGTAGCAGTTCAGGCGAGGTAGGGGTCACACGGTAGTTACAAGCAGGGGAGAGCTAGTCGAGAGTCTGTAGGGAGTGACAGAGTAGCCACCAGGTAATGGAAGGTCTCTGCTGTGTTAGGTGACACCATTGGGTAAGAAGATAAATCAACCACAGGAAATACTAGACTTCATTGGTGCCTACTGTGAATCATTCACATTTGACAAAATGTTGATTTTTAGACTATTACATATATATTTACAGAAATAGTTTCATTTTTCTCCTTTCCCTCTTTAAAGTTTCCTCCTATTCCTATTCCTTGCTTTTAAAATCTTCATAAAATTATGTTTCCTGAGAATCAGTGTATTATTTATTTATTTAAAAACATTTCTTGAGTAATATAGCACCAATGAGGTCAGTTTCTCCATTTTGAAGGTCTGATACCAGGTACATACATTATGCCTTCTTGATGAATTGACCATTTTAGTATTATGAAATGTTTATTTTTGGTAACATTTCTTAAATAGAAGCCCACTTTTTGGAATTAACATAGCTGCTTCAGCTTTCTTATGATTAGTGTTTCTATTCATTTGCTTTTAATCAACTGTATATTGTAATTACATGCTTAATTGGGTTTATTGGTTTAAATCTAATCTGCCAATCTCTACCTTTTAATTAGAGAGCATAAACCACTTAACGTTTAATGTAATTATACACATTTTGGGGTCTTAGTCTGATACTATCTTATTATCTTCTCTTTGTCCCAGCTATTCTTTCCTCCTTTTCCCCCAGTTTCTGATTTCTTTCAGATTATTCTGAGTATTTCATTTTACTTCCACTATTTGGCATATTAGCTGTGATTTCTACCCCCAAAGATGTCCTGTTCTAATCCTGGGAACATGTGTATATAATGAGATATAATTCCTTTCCTTGTATTATGATATATGGCACAGTTGATCTTAAGAAAGGAACATTGCCCCGGTGGACCTGCTCTTACCACATAAACCTTAGGGAGAGAGCGTTTTCCTGCTCATGACAGATGAAGAAAGCAGAAAGAAAAGTCAGAGAGATTCAGAGCATAAGAAGGATTCAGCAGCTGGCTTTGAAGACAGAGGGGGCCATGTGGAGAGCAGACACAGGAGCTGAGACTGACCCTGGCCAACAGCCAATAAAGAAACAGGACTCTCAGTCTTACAGTCTCAAAAGACTTGATTCCACCAACAACCTGAATAAGCTTGGAAGTAGCTCTTTTCTTTGAGCCTTCAAACAAGAGACCTGCCTGGCCAACACATTGATACTGGTGTTGTGGTGCCCTTGGTGTAAAATTCAGGTGATCCACCTGGGCTTCTGACTTAAACAACTGCAGAGTAATAAATTGGTCTTATTTTAGCTGCTAAGTTTGTGGTAATTTGCTATGCAACAATGGACAACTAATAAATTAGCAAATCCTGCTTTTTTTTTTATTCTTTTAAGGATTGGTTTATAACATACGTCTTTAATTTAATCACAGTCTTCTGCCAAATAATATTATACAACTTTATGTATAACCTAAGAACCTTACAGCTGTGTACCTTTTATTCTTCCCTTCTTCTCTCTTCTGCTGCTGTTTAAAAATATTTATTTAGAGGCAGAGCCTCCTTCTACACCCAGGCTGGTGTTCAGTGGCCCACTCACTCCGGCTTCAAACTCCTGGGCTCAAGGTCTTCCACCTCCTAAGCGCCTCCTCCCCGCCCCCACGTAGCCAGGACTGTAGGAATGCACCACCATTCCTGGCTAAGTTTTAAATATTCTTAAAAACATCACTGAAAAATTGTATTTTTGCTTTAAACAGTCCATTATCTTTAATAAATTAAAAACTTTGACAGGTAAAAATATTTTATGATTATCTACATTACTACATTATCCACGTATTTACTATTTTTCAGCAATTGCATTGCTTTATATAGGTGATACTATGCTGTTATCATTTCTTTATTCCTTTAACATTGCTTGTAGTGAAAGTCTTTTGACAATGAATTCTCTCAGCTTCGTTTGCCTTTCAACTTTGATGTTTTTTTTCTCCCTTGTATGACTTTAGGAGACATCATTTCATTGTTTATCTTATTTTGCACATGAAAACTTTGGTTAATTCTTACCTTTTCTTTCATATGTATGGTGTCTGTGTCTTTTTTCCTCCAGATCTTTTAAAATTTGTCCTTCATCACAGATTTTCAGAAATTTTATTACAAGGTAATTTGATGCAGTTTTTTGTGTACAGTCTACCAACCTTCTTGGATCTGGATGTTTATAATTTTCAGAAAATTTAGAAAATTTAGAAAACCTTCAGAGCCATTATTCTTTAACTATTTTTTTCTTTCTGACTACCCCCCTCTCCTTTGGGGCTTCAGCACACATATATCAGACTACATGGTATATGTTCACAGTCGAATGAAGTTCTATTAATTAAAAAAATTTTTTTTCTTCTTGTGATTAATTTTGGGAGATGTCTTTGGCTGTGTATTCAGTTTTTTTTTTCATTTTTTAATCTTTTCTTTTGCAGTGTTTAATCTGCTATTATTCCATCTAGTGACTTTTTAAATTCAGATAACGTATTTTTAACTTTTAAATGTTCAGTTTTATTCTTTTTAATGTCTTGTTTCTCTCATTATTTTCCTCTTTCTTTAACTTTTGAACTGATTTTATTTAGTTATTTAATGTCTTTGTTTAACCAATGCCATTTTAAGCCCTGGCCGCCTTCTTAGATACTAAGTTCCCCATTCCCCCAAACCCAGGCTTTTCCCCGAAATCAAACCTCCCAGCCAGCCAATCAGAAGTGCACCTCACCCCTCTTGCTTCATACTACCCTAGGCCCCCTCCCTCACCTCAGTTAGGAAAAATCCCCCACCCCTCAACCTGTACCAATCCAGAACCTCCCCGTACTTCCTCATGCGCTGACCACCAATCAAAAATGTACCCCACCCTTCTTGCTTTCTGTACCCCATAAAAGTTTCCAACCCCCTGGGCTCGGGGCTCTTTCCACCTTGGCATTTGCTAGGAGAGAGTCCAGGCCCGGGCTTGCTAAATAAAAGCTTGCTCTTGCTTTTTTTTTTTAAATTTTTTTATTGAATGACAACTATGTACATTAATACACTTCTGGGGTACAGTGTGGGGTTTTCACATGCAATCTGAAATACTTCCATCAAACTGATCAACACAGCCTTCATGTCATTTTCTCAGTTATAGTTTTAAAGAGGCAAAGAATTCAGAGAAAAAAGAAAAAAAGGAATGTTTAAATGGTGGGTTACTATGCCTGTCACAATAACTATATAACAAAAGGAAGAATTCATTTTTTTTCTGTGGAAGATTGAAAACTCCCTGGAGACAAACAATCACCTGAGAATCATGACTCTGTGATATTTACTTTATTCCTTAGCAAAAAAGAAACATAAGATTTACTAGGTGCAATATATTAAATGATGAATAGCCATTTAATAATTTCATTAAATATTCAGAATTCTCCAAAAGGACAGTAAAAAAATATGTAGTAGTTATCACATTACACTCAGAATTTAAATACTGTCTCAGTTATTGTTCTAGAGAAAAGGAAATCATGTAGAAACTTCTTCAGGCCCTGTGATAGATGCACTTTCAATTCTAAGCACTAGTATAGGTTCTTCTCCATTTCCTCTTCCCTCACACCTTTTCTTCTTTCCTCTCTCACCGAATTACTATCTTTCCCCTCAGATTTTCTCTTTTCAACTTCAGTTACACGTAGCATTCATACATCCTCTAGGAAGCATTCCATCACTGCTCTCCCCAGGTCTTTAGCTTTGTTCATATCATGAATATGTTGATGCG
>CAUYQV010177344.1:0-16868 GCA_963574575.1 Galagoides demidoff | reverse complement strand
AAAAAAAAAAAAAAGAGAGAGAGAGATTGAATTAATAATTTGAAAAATTCTCATAAAGAAAAGCTCAGTCTCAAATGAGTTCCTTGGTGAATTCTACCAAACATTTAAATAATGAACAGAAGTGGAGATAGCACTTTCTATCTCCATTCTGTGAGGCCAGTGTTACACCAAATCAATGTTAGGAAAAAAAAAAAAAAAGATATCCAAAAATAAAATTGGAGACCTATCTCATATGTATAAATGTAAAGATCTTCAGGAAAATACTAGCAAACTGAATTTAGAAACATAAAAACAGATTATACACAATAATCAAATGGGATTTATGCCAGGGCTGCAAGTTTGCAATAACATTTGAAAATTAAGTGATATAATACATATATCAGTATTAATAAGGAATGGGGACATAGACACAGAATAATCATTTGACAAAATTTATATCTCATTTATATAATTTACAGTACAGTAATTTACAACACAGTATCCCAAATTAGCAAATCTATCCATGCAGGATTTACGTGAGTCAATAGCAAAAGGTAGGGTGGAGTCTGCAGAGGGCAAGTGACTGACAGTGAGTGTGGTCGGGGTTTCTTTTGTGAGGGATAGTGGGAAAATATTCTGAAACTGATTGTGGTGATGTTTGCACCACTCTGTATATATGCTAAAAAACACTGAATTATAAACCCAAATGGCTAAATGGCATGGTACATTAATTGCATTTCTAGGAATCTTTTAAAAGGAAAAATGCAAACAGAAGGTCAAGTGTAAATAACACTCCAAGGTATTTGGGTAGAGTAAGAAGTAAACATGGTGTTTTTCGGATTAGTTCACCAAGATTACAACTTTGGACTCACTATGATGTATGCTTATAAAAGAGAAGTTTAAAGCTTAACATTCATGACTCTGTGTAAACATGGTGATGAGAACTACCAGTGAGATGAGCAGAATTTCATAATCAATTTGGCTATATTAAATTTAGAGTACTATGGAAGATATGATAAAAACAATAAATCTCTTAGTTTCTCATTTGAAGACACCCCCAAATGAAATTTTTTTATGTGCCAATTTTAAATGTTATTTGTCTCTAGAGGGTTTAAGGTCTATTTTTTTTCATTAGTTTTGAGAAGAAAAAATTATTTACTTAAAATTTATGTAGTTGTATTAATATTTAAGAAAATATATAAAGTGTATCTTTTACATTTTAACTACAACTTCATGGAAACTAAAAGAAAAGACTGCAACCCCTGAGTGTTTATTACAATAAATGCTAGAAAATGTATATTTCAGACAAAAAAAGTTGCTATCAAAACAAAGCCCTACTTTTTATTTGTATTGTATAACAGCTACTACTTTTTCCTTTATAAAGATTCACGAAGTATCATAAGAATTGTAATAATTATCTGAACCTTCACTGCTTACTTCTGATCTGTAAGATGAAGTCGTGAGGAAAGTGGTTCACAGCTACACCCCAGGAAACCCACATTCTCTCCGCACTCTCAGCTCAAGAGTTCACAGCCACGCCCCGGGAAACCCACCTTCTCTCTGCACTCTCAGCGCATGTGCAGCACAGGCTTCTACTTCCATCCATTTCTTATCTTCAACAATAAGTCTCTAGAACTAAACAAAGATAAATTAGCCAGTAAAAATTATTTTCAGTGGGATTAGGTTTTCAGCAATAAAGTAGTCCAGAGTTTTGTAAATCCGAAGGAAGTGATCACATTATAAGCTGTACATATTAATTAGCTGTACATAATTTTCTAAAATTATGTCTTTACTATAATCCCACAGGATGAAATCAAAACAAATTCATCTTTTATTCCTTGAAAGGGTAAAATTAAACTGTCAAGACTAACCCATCTAAAATTCACTAATGCTCAATTTTTTCTATCATTTAACAAAATTTAATACATTTCTCTATTAAAATATTCTTGCTGAGTTCATTTAATAGTTGCTATCGAAGAGCCTGGAGTGATGCAATTTCTATTTAAATAAGATTTTTCACCCTGATTTCACATACACTTTTTAGTTTCATAAAATCTCACACATAACAGTATCTTGAAATTATCCACTTACCACAAGATTTTGAAATTATCATTTTCTCAAATATCTTCCTTTCTAATTCAAAAGCACAAACTGCTTTTTGCACCATTATATCAAGATTACTTGGCACCATGCTTAGCAGATATTTGGGTTTTAATAATACTTTGTATTTAAAGAGTAAAGGGTGAATATATAAATACCTAAATTAGGGTTCTCTAGATAGACAAAAACAATTACACACACATGGTACCAAAAAATGTACACACATTTTAAGAAAAGAAAAAACTGGGGCAGTGCCTGTAGCTCAAAGGAGTAGTGCAGTGGCCCCATATGCTGGAAGGGCTGGTTCAAACCCAGTCTCGGCCAAAAAAAAAAGAAAAGAAAGGAAAAAACTGTATTAAATTTGTAATAAAGTCACATTTGACTTCTGCAATTACAAGTGGTGCTCAATGTGATTTGTATGCATATTTTGTTATTGGTACATGTTGAGTATTATAAAATACATTTTTTTCTTAAAAATTGTGTACATTTTTTGGCACCCTGTACATATGTATAGTTACCAGTACTTGATTAGCTAGAAATATCATTTTCTGAAACCAACATATAGACAAGTACAAGCCCACATGAATGATGAAATACAAATATAGTCTAACAAGGGGGAGGCGAGGGGGAAAAGGGAGGGCAATTGGCAGAATCTCACCTAATGTGCCCAATGTGAGGGTGTTCAGCGCATGCCTTGGGTGAAGGGCTCAACTGCAACTTGAACCTTATGTCAGAATTGAAAATAACATAACCTAAAAATTTGTACCCTCATATTAATTTGAAATTAAAAATAAAAGAAAAAAGGGAACATCATTTTCTTTATTACTTAGAAAAGAATAAACTCTATATTTAGGTTAAATCCTTGGTAGCATGAAAAATTATTTTATTATATCCCTGACAATGTTCACCTAAGTGCTTTTTTTTTTAATCTTTAAGGAGATCTATCATCTGTAAAATGCACAGGGCTCATGGCTATAAAGTCTTGCTAAAATTCTGATTACTCTTTGTGAATCCTTATCAAAATTTCGATTTAAATTTGCCTTTTAATTTTTGTTGCTTGTGCTTTTGGGGTCTCAGTCATGAATTCTTTGGTTAGAACAATGTACAGGAGAGTTTTTCTCCGTGTTTTCTTCTAGCATTTTTATAGTTTAAGGTCTTACTATAAAAGTTCAAGGTGGTTTTTAATCCACCCTGAGTTGATTTTTGTAGGTGGTGAGACATAGAGGTTCATTTTCATTCTTATGTACTACACATATGACAATCAAATTTTCCCAGCACCATTTATTAAAAAAGGTATCCTTTACCCAATGCTATTTCTGTTAGCATTGTCAAAGATCATGTGGCTATAGATATGGGGATTTATTCTGGAGATCTCTAGTCTATTCCAATCTCTGTGTTTATTTTTATACCAGTATCATGCTGTTTATTTATTATAACCTGGTGTTCAATTTGAAGTCAGTAAAATAATGCTACTGACCCCTGATTTTTTCTTTTAGCTTTTGTCTCTTTGGGTCATTTTTTGTGCCATATGAATTTTAGGATTATTTTTACTAATTCTGTGAAAATGGCATTGGTATTCTGATAGATACTGCACTCAATCTGTAGATTGCTTTGGGCAGTAGGATCATTTTAATGATATTAATTCTTCCAATCTATGAAATAGGATGTTTGCCCATGTGTTTGTGTCTCTATAATTTCTTACATCAGTGTTTTATAGTTTTCTTTGTTGATATCATTCATCTTCTTTATTAAATATATTCCTAGGGGTTTTTTATGTTGTTGTTTCTATAAAGAAGATTGCCTTGATTTAGTTCTCACAAATGCCACAGATATTTTTACATTAATTCTTCATACTGAAACTTTACTGAATTCATTTATCACATCTAAAAAATAACATCTAATAGATATTTTGGTGGAGCCATTAGGATTTTCCAGATAAAATATCAGCCTCAGGGAACAGAGATAATTTGACTTCCTCTTTTCCAATTGGGAAGATTTTATTTCTTCTGTTGTCTGATTGTTCTGCACAGGACTTTTGATGCTATGTGAAAAAAATAAGGAAAAATCGTGGTGAAATTGGGCATCTTTGCTTTCTTCCAGTTCTTAGGAAAAGCTTTCAACGTTCTCTCATTCAGTCTGGTGATAGCTGCAAGTTTGTCATATATGGCTTTTACTAATTTGAGGAATGTTCTATGTTTTGTTTGCTAGGAGTTTTTGAGTCTATGTTCATCAAGGGCATTGATATGTGTTGTTCTTTTTTATATATCCTTTTTTTTAAACTATTGATTATCAGGGTGGTACTGACTTCATAGAAATATTTGGGAATAATTCACCCCCCTTCAATTTTCTGAATCGGTTTCAGGAAGATTGATAACACTTCTTTGTATGTTTGGCTGTGGATCTATCTGGTTGTAACCTGCTTGGGGATGTGTGTGATTTTTTATTACTGATTTGCTCTCCCTCCCTATGGTTTTGATCTATTCAGGATTTCTGTTTCTTCCTGGTTCAGTTTTCATAAATTGTATGTTTCTGGAAATTCATTGATTTCGTCCAGTTCCTAGTTTATAAGCATGTAGTTTCTCATGATAGCTTCCGGCCAGCAACTGTGATATCATTCGTGGCATCTCCTTTTTCACCTCTGATTTTATTTATTTGTATCTTCTCTCTTCTATTCTTGGTTACTTTAGCTAAAAGTTTACTGATTTTGTCTATCTTTTCAAGGAACCCAATTTTTGTTTCCTTGATCTTTTATTTATCATTTATTTGGGGATTCTCTATTTTATTTAGTTCTGCTCGGAACTTTGCTGTTTGTGTTTTTCTACTAGCTTAGGGTTTGGGTTACTCTTGTTCTGCAGTTCTTTGAGGAACTAAAACAAATTAGGTGGTTAATTGAACTAAAAAAGCTCCTACACTGCAAAGTAAATAGTCAGTAACTAAGTGAAAAGACAACCCACAGAAAGGAAATATTTGCAAACTATGTAGCTGACAAGGAACTAATATACAGAATTTACGACGAACTTGAGCAACTAAACAAAATAACAAAACCCCGCAAAACCCACAAATAATTCTATTAATAATGGGCAAATAACATGATTAAAAGAATACCTATAAATAGCCAACAAGCATATGAAAAAATGCTCAACATCACTAATTATCAGGGAAATATAAATTAAAAAAATGATGAGAGCATCTTTTATATGTCAAAGTGACGATTACTAAAAAAGTCTAAACATAGATTTTGATGAGGATATTAAGACAAAGAATGCTTATCCACTGCTGGCAACAATATAAGCTATTACAACCACTATGAAAAATAATATTATGCAGCTTTCTCAAACAAATAACAAAACTACCATTTGTTCCAATAATCCCACTCCTGGGTATATATCCAAAGAAAAAGAAATCACCTATTGAACAGACACCTGTACTTTTATGTTTATTGCACCACTATTCACAGCAGTCAAGACACTGAATCCACCCAAGTGTCCATCAGCAGATTATTGGATAAAGGAAATGTGGTATATACACAAAATAGAATATTACTTAGTCATAACAAGAATAAAACTGTGCATAATGCAGGCAACATGGATGAAACTGGAGGCACTTATCTTAAATGAAACAATTCAGAAACATATAGTCAAATGCTGTATATTTTTACTTACAAGTGGGAGCAAAATAATATGTACGCAATGATATAGACTTAAAATAGGAGACATTGGAAACTCAGAAGAATGGGAGGGTGGGAAGATAATGGGCAATGAGAAATTACTCAATGGGTACGGTTTTCATTACTTGGATGATGGATACACTAAAATCCCTGACTTCACCACTGTACAACGTATCTATACACAAAATTTCACTTGTACCCTTTGAATTTATACCAGATAAATCATTTGATTTGATTTTGTGAAAAGAAAAAAAAAACACTTAAAATTTTGTTGTCTCAGGTTCTTTGACTAGTCTTGACCCTCAGAGTTCCTATTCTAACAAATACTGTGTGTGACTGGCAGAATTATCCACATTTCATAGATGGGGAAATGGGAGAAATGGTGAACAGTATTAAAATCACAAATTTCATGTTGGAACGACAACTGAAGTGCAAATTTGCATGCCCAGGTATTAATTTTCTGTTTCTTACCTTTATCCTACCACACACACTTAAAGATGTTTGAGCACAAAATCTTAATTACTCACATATCAAATTCATTTTAGGAAATGCTTGAAATCTATGCAGGATTAAAATATAGAGTAGATCTTATTAATTATCACGTAGTTAAAATGTTGTCTTCTTTATTAGGGTTAACCATTGTTTGATTGTGTTAAAGATTTGAACTGTGTGAGCATAAAATGGTTGAAAAATAAAAGGATTTGGTTAATTTGATATATGTACACAGATAATATTCTTCTAATTTTCGAATCCTTCTTCAACCAGGTGAGATAGATTTCTCAATAGTCAGGACACCCTTTAGAATGAATGGCCAATACTTTGAAATATAAAAAAGAAATCAATGATTCAGAATATATGACACAATATTCTTTTCCTTTGTAGATTAAAAGTTGAAAGATGGAGTATTATGATAAAATATTGGAAATTTTGAGAGATCTTGGTAATTTTGTGTAAATGTGAATAATTACTATGAACAAAAGTTTCTGGAAAAGCCAGGATCATAATGATCCTAATTTTTCCTTACCTACCTACTCAACTATAGTTTAAACATCACAGAATGTGGTTATACTATAAGCCTTATAAACTTCATATTTTCCTACAAATATAATTCCTAAATTGATTTGTATCATTCTGACACATTTGTAAGAAGATAAATGTGTCTCAGGAATTTCACCCTTATTCATTGTCTTTTTAAGATTTTTGCAAATAGTCCTTACCTTGCTGTGGTTCTGTCAGATTGGAATTTTTGCTGCCACTGTACTTACTTCCTAACAAGACTGTGAAGAATTCAAAATGTGTTTTCATTTGTTTGTTTTGTTTGTATTTTCAAGAATAAATCAATCACATTATTAGCAAGGATTTACTAGTCTGTAAACACAATAATTTAACATACCTTTTCCCTCTAATTTCCTCATTTACAGTGTTTTCCTTGCATCTTTGATGGAGAATGTTCTTAACTGCGATCATAATACTGCTCCATTTGTCTGCATTTTTATGTGTGCCCTTGATTTAAATGCACTTTTAAATGACCGATATTAAAATAAGTAAATAAATAAAGCATTCCTCTTGAAGATATTTGGAAGGCAGAGGAAGGTCTTTTCCAATTTCTTATGGTGTCTTTAACCTATTCCTGAATTCACCCTGGGAACCCCAAGGAACCTTTATATCCATAAAACCCCAAACATAGCACTTTGGCATTTGTCTTTCTGACATCGTAATGGCCCATGTTTCTTATTAGAAGGTGACTTTTTTCCAACCATTGAATTTCATACAATTCACTGCTCTAATAATACCCAAACCACAATGGTTTCATAAAATAAACATTTATTTCTTGCTCACTAAAGAGTCATCCAGGGATCCCAGAAATGTTATTTCTTAGACACTGTGAAAGCCTCTGTAAGAAGCTCGGAGAATGTGTTCACATGTCCCTTGGGGAGCCCTTAGGAATGGCCACTCCACCTGGCCCCTTCCATGTGGTCATTGACAGCCATGCTCTCTACAGAACCCTGAACTTGTCACAGCTGACTTCTTGCTAGAGCCTCTAGCTAAGAAGCGATAAGGCTGTTTTAAAACTTGAACAAGCAAAGAATTTTTAGTCTAAGTTCTTGCCAAACTTAATTATAGTCAGATACCTGTGTTGATAAACACAACCAAAGTAATTTCAAGATGTAATTACAGCTCCTGAATTTTCTCCTTTGTTTCTTTATTCCAATTTGTTGCGTGATCTGTTTCTCTCCCTCCCTTCATCCCCCTTTCCTCCCTCTCAATTCCACGGAGGCTACTAAAGCAGGTGGTCCTTTAACCCTGCAGTGGCATGGATTCTGAATGCTCCTGCTTTTTCTCACGTCTATGCAGGGGATTATTTCCTATATGCACATTTCCATCCATTATCTTGAGAAGGACATATCCAAATAACTTGCCTAGCAAAGCATAAACCTCCAGTCAGTCAACCTGGCCAATGTGTTTTCTGTTACTTGCTAGTCTCCAATTAAGCAGTGGCACATATTTGAGATGTTTTTGTAAATAATATTGCTTAATGTGACACTTTGAAAACTGTAACATTGACTTTAGAAATCGGAATCCCTATAATACAACCAGGAGTGTCCTTAATTTGGGATTTATGGATATAAAAAAAATGGAATGATAAAAAGAAATTGAAAATGAAAGAAAAGGAATTTCTAAGAATAATCAAACTCATACAATTAGAGTAATAGAGATCTTTATAATTTTGGACATAAACTAAGTGCCAATACTATTGTAAGCACTAAAAGTATACTTCCTTACTTTATTCTACAAATTTATGACATATGTAATATTAGACTTATTTTACTGTTATAGAAATAAACCTCAGAATAATAATATTTTCTCAGGATCAACCACTGCTAAATTTTCTTATTTCCGGTTTATAATCTTTCCATTGAAAAATGTTGCTTCCTTTTAGTTACTGTAACAAACTGCTATAACTTTGATTTGAAATTTTGACATGTAGAATTCTAAGAATACCACCATGACTCTTGTGTAGATCATGTTTTGTTTTGCTTTTTAATTTTCTCTCATGGCTTGGGTACTTTTCTGGCTGTGGAGAGACTGCCCTCTCTGACTGATTCTTAGCTACCTCTTAGGAATCTTTAGAGATAGCAAATAATTTGCCCTTGAACATGCTTTTTATATACAAATCAAACAAGATCCCGCAACCAGATATAACATTATTCAAATCATCAGCGCTGCAGCTTATCAGCTGGTTGACTTACCCTGTCCTTTCCTCTAGGTCCTGTTTGGCTCCCTCCTGCCTCATCACCAGCCTTGGTGCTCCTGCATGTGGCCCTATGTGGTGTAGCCTGCCTCCCTTCTCTGGAAACTAATATGTTCTTTCAATGGCACTGACCTTAGACCCCTCACAAATTAAAATCTCCTGGCTACAATCCCTCTTACTTGTACCATCCCCTCCCCTTTAAGTGTGGGTGGAAACTGTAGCTATCACCCCCTGGATTTTGCCCTGCAACAAGGGAAAAGAGAGATTTCCCTGAGCTTGAGCTAATCAGGTGGTCATTTGAAAGTCAAGTTTCTCCAGATGGTTGAAAAAGGATTCAGAGACCAGGTGCAGTGGCTCATGCCTGTAACCTTAGCACTCTTTAAGGCCTAGGTGGAGAATCACCTGGGCCCAAGAGTTTGAAAGCAGCCTAAACAAGAGTGAGACCCCGTTTCTACTAGAAATAGAAAAATTAGCCAGGTATCATGGCAGGTACCTGTGGTCCCAGGCATTCGCTGCTTGGGAGGCTAAGACAAGGAGATAAGAGGATCATCTGAACCCAAAAGTTTGAGGTTTCTGTGAGCCACGGCACTCTACACAGGCAACTGAGTGAGATGATGTCTAAAAAAAAGAAAAGAAGGAAGAAAGAAAAGGAAAAGGAATTCAGAGAGACATTCCGATTAGCCTGGAAAATAGCAAAATTATGTTGTCAGTTTCTTAAGAGGTCAAGTGGCAAGGAAGTGTGTGTGGCCTCCAGTGTTCCCAGTAAACAGCAGGAAAAGTCATCTGAGTTCTACTTCTTCAAAGAAATAAATTCTGCCAAAAAATCAGTGTCTACAGAGAAAGGACCTGCAGCCTTGGTTGATAATTTGAGTTTGGCCCAATGAATCTTTGAGCAGATATTCCAGCCACCCTGTGGTGACCTTCATCTGCAATTAACCCTTGAACAACGCAGGTGCTCGGGCCCAGTGAGAAGCAAATTGACAAGTGTTTTGGAGTCTTATGAAAATTCAATGAAAACTTGAGATAAACTGCATAGCCAAGAAACACTGAAAAACATCAAGAAAAATTTGTGTCATGAATACATTAGGTATATGTAGATACCAGTCTATTTTATTATTTATTAACAGAAAATGTACACAAATCTATTATAAAAAGTTAAAATTTACGAGAACTTATGCATGCAAACACACAATACATACATAGCACCATTTTTTCCCCAAAGAAATGCAAGGAACATAAAGGCACAGTGTGAAGTCACATCTGCATAAAGTTAACCATAGTCCACACTGGACTAGCTTAACAGCTTCATAGCCAGCCCTGTCATCATCATCGTGAGCTCCAGTGTGGTGGGCACCCATGCTCCACATTGTGTAATGCTCACCATCTCCCCAGGGGCAGTGTGTCCCCTGGACACTGTGTATGGCAGTGAAAATGATCTGTCATGGCTGTGGCTTATTTTTTATCATGTTTAGGGCAATAGTACAACCTTGAATGACACCAGGGGACTCTTACAAAGTGCTACTAGTGATGCAGGAGGTGCTCTCTAGAAGCAGAAAGTGATGGCCTTTCAAGAAAAAGGTGAATTGTTTGATATGTACCATACACCGAGATCTGAAGCTGTGGTTGCCCATCATTTCAAAATATATGAATCCAGAGTAGAGATCATTGTGAAAAAAGAAAAGGAAATTTGGTGAAGCCATTGCTGCTTCTCTGAAACAGGCAGGATAACTGTGCCCTTTTTGAAAAATACCTTTTTATTTTGTATTGAAAATGCAGCTTTTATGTGTACTCAGTACACCCATAGATTCTAGTATGATTTGAGAAAAAGCAGAGGCATTTATGACAACTTGAGCAAAATGTAGGTGAAAGATCTAAAGATGGAGAATTTAATGCCCCACAAAATGATTTGATAATTTTAGAAAACGTCAAGATAACAGGAGAAGCAACTTTTCCCACGGAAGAGGCTGCAGACACATTTGCAGATTTCATTAAGAAAGTCATCAAGGAGAGGGAATCTCTGAGTGCACCGGCTTTGAACTCCTGAGCCCAGGCCATGCTCCCATCCTGGCCTCCCAAAGTGCTAAGATTACAGGTGTGAGCTGCAACACCAGGCCCTGAACATCTTTTTAATGTAAACAAAAGTGCTCTATTCTGGGAAAAAATTGCCATAGAGGACAGTTATTGGTAAGGAAGAGAAGCAGGCATCAAGCCTGGACTTTCGGTGGGAAGGGAGAGGCTAATTCTGTTAGTGCTGTTGGTGCAAATGCTTTAGGAGCACGCTCACTTATAAAGCTGCTATAACCCCCAGGGCTTTGAGAGAAAACTTAAATACCAGATGTTAGCCTTTTGATTGAACAAGAAAAGATGTGGACAATGAAAATCTTTTCTTCTGGATTGGTTCTGTTACTGCTTTGTCCCTGAAGGAGGGAAGTTACTGCCAGGACAGGACTGTCTTTTATATTCTTTTCATACAGGACAATGCCCCAGCCTCCTAGAAGCCCAGGAGTTGAACACAGAAGGCACCAACACACTCTCCATCCCTCCTAGTGTGAGGTCTCTGATCCTGCCTCTAAAGAAGGGGGCGCTGACCTTTGTGGCTCATTACAGACAGTGCAGAGAGAAAGGACTGGCAGCGATTTGGAAGGGAAACCCGGAGGGGACAGCACCATGAATGTCTGGAAGGACTACAGCATCGAAGGTGCCGTCATTCCTATAGGAAAGAAGAAAAAGAAAAGACCAGTGAAAGCCATCACACCTGAAATAATGAATTACTTCCAGAGAAAGTTGTTTCCTAATGTTACACATGACCTCACAGGATTTTGACAGCACCAATCAAGGAAATCATAAAAAAGATTATGGATATGGCAAAAGAGTGGAGGAGGGGTAGAGGGTTTCAACATCTAATCTTGGAGAAATTAACGAGCTAACAGACCCCACACCAGAGGAATTAACAAGAGACAAGTAGAAGGGAAAGAGCCCTTTCTAACAGTGTAGGGCACAGAGAGAGGTGAGGCACAGGGGTCCTAGGGGACAATCTGACAACAGTGGGCACAAAGGTTGGGACTCACCACTGCCGCTGGCTTGAGAGATACTGGAACTGAAATGGAAACAGTGGCAGATACTGCTGCCTTATACAAATATATTTAGAGAAATGAGAAAGCAAAAAAGTCAGACATGGATCTCAGCATAAGTTTGGTTTTTGTTGTTGTTGTTGTTTCATTAAATCATAGCAGTGTACATTAATACTATCATGGGGTACAGTGTGTTGTTTCTATACACAATTTGAAATACTTTCATCCAACTGGTTAACATAGCTTTCATGTCATTTTCTTAGTTGTGTTAAGACATTTATATTCTACAGTTAGAAAAATTCACATGTACCCTTATAGGAAAGATCATAGGCATTTTTTTGATTAGCAAAATATCCTTACATAAGCCACAGGTACACTTTCTAGATCTGGAATAAGCCCTGCAGTTATGTGTGAGCCCTGAAATGTGTTTATGTTTAGTTCCCTCTGGTCTGCCCCATAGAAATACTTTCCTGAGAAGAACTGCTCTTCCTAATAATGCTTTAAGAAATATGGGTGTGGGGAGGGAAACCCAGCTACTACTCATCTAATTTCCTTTGCAGCTCTTGTTGCTGAAAATGTTTTAGCCTGTCGTTTTCTAGACTGAAAATGTAAATAAAATCTTTGATGGATCTACATAAAACTTTCAGGGAGCAAGCCTCCCAATTTTAAGTAATAAAAGCTTCTGGGTCCTCCAAACTTTAAATGCAAGTAAAATTATTGTAGTTGTAAAATTCTAAACCTGACTTCATTTACTCCTCTAACTAGATTTCTTCGTGTGGTTCAGTTGCTTAGCTTGACCTCTCGACTAAAATAAGTTTACCAGCGTCTCGCCATAATGATACTTATCTTTACAAAGATAAATATGGCCATATTTCTCAAAAATTCAGATTAAGAATGCAGGCTACTGGGATTTATGAAGACTATTTTTCTTTTCAAATATTTGATCAGTATCATGGAATATAGTTAGACACCTTGGAAAGCCATTAAATAGAAATGCATCATGAGTTTTAAGGGAAGGAAGGCAAACACGTAGAGGATAGTGATTCACCCATGGATACAACTGATCATTCGGGGCCAAGGAAGCTGATTTTTATGTTTTAAAAATTAATCCAACCTAGATTAACCATGTCACGTCCCCTTAACCACAGGCGTATGAATCTCAGGGTAGACAGCTGTTTGGATGTCTCATACTGGGACTGCTGCCCTCCACAAACGCTGCTGATTCTTCTACATGGCCACTTGGCAGCATGGATGTGCACCCATATGGCTGCATGGCATCGTGCCTGTTTACAAGTCAGTTGAATTGTTTCACTAGGACCCAGGTGCCAAGCAAACATGGTCTGACTGCCTCCTGAACTATGTAGCTTCTTTTTCGGAAACAATAATCCTTTCCTCAACAATGACTTCCAAGGTTATACCAATGCATTTATTGGTGGTTTGTTGCTTTCCCTACCAATGGGACACTTTCTTTGTGAGAATCACCAAGGAAAGACGAATGTGATTCTCCTGCAATTATGAAGCAAATAGTGCAGAAAACAGTGAAATGTACAAATTTGGGCTGTTATTTGAGCCCATAGTATGCATGTAATTCTCAGAGCACCTCTGGCCCTGTTTTCCTAAAAATGAAATAGAGCATTGAAGGGCATTCCATGACACCAAGACTGGTCATTTTCCTTTCCTTTTTAACTGGTTTCACTATTTTTTTCTTATAGTTAAGAATTTATTTTATTTTATTTTTTTATTAAATCATAGCAGCGTACATTAATACTATCATGGGGTACAGTGTCCTGTTTCTGTATACAATTTGAAATACTTTCATCCAACTGGTTAACATAGCCTTCATGTCTTTTTCTTAGTTATTGTATTAAGACATTTATATTCTACAATTAGAGAGATTCACATGTACCCTTATAGGATGAACCATAGGTGTGATCCCACCAATCAACCTCCCTCCACCCCCCTCCCCCCCTCCCCTTTCTCTCCCCTCTCCCATATTTCTGGGCTAAAATTGAGTTATAGCTTTCCTATGAAAGCTATAAATTAGTTTCATAGTAGGGCTGAGTACATTGGATACGTTTTCTTTTCTTCCATTCTTGGGATACTTTGCTAAGAATATTTTCCAGCTCCATCCATGTAAACATGAAGGAGGTGAAGTCTCCATCTTTCTTAATGGGTACATAGTATTCCACGGGTTACATTAGTTTTCCCATCAGGGATATGATGACAATAAATAAGATGATACATCTGAAGTGCATTGAGCTCCATGAAATAAACATAAGGATTCATGTGACTACTACATGTGCTTTGATGGAGAAGGAATTTTGCAAACTTAGCCCCAGTCTTGGCAAAAAGATGTGTAACATTTTTCATCATATTTTTCTTTTGCTTTTTCTAAAGAGTCAATGCTTCATATTACTTAACTTTATAAATGACGTTTACCTATAATGTTCTACTTGCTCCACATGCAAACCTTATAGATTAGAGAGGCCAATATTATTGTTACTAATTTCATTTTACTAACATGCTAACTGAGACTCAGAGCAGTTTTTTCTTATCCTAAGTTTGCCCAACAAGTTTAAGTGACAAAACGAAGATTCAAAACTAGATTTTTTTTTTCCTGAGAGCCCTTTGCACATAGTGTGGAGAATCCTTGAGAGAGTGCATTCATTTGAATGGATTGGTTTTATTTATTATTAAGTACAGACTCCAAACAGTTAAAAGGTTGATTGAAAAATATATAATATACTCATTGAAAGTTACTTTAATGACAAACATCCCCAGTAGCTACCAATGTAACATATTGCTTTTATTTTCTCTTTTGTCTTTCTTCTTGAGGAATGTTTTGGGACAGTTTCTTGACAACAATTTTGATTAGTTTTCTTTTGTAGGGTATCCGAATAATTTTCATTTGGATAGAAGGAAGAAAATCTATTAAGATTCCAGAAAACGCGCTACTCTGGATGTGACATAAAACTTTAAATCTGCATCACTTCTACTTAATACCCATGTATGAACACTGGCATGGCTTTCAGTCCATTTCATTGAAGCAATTAGGAATAAATTAGAAAAGTTAAAGGTAAAGGAATTTTGAAGGAGGCATGCCCTAGTTTGACTATTACCTTCTTCTTTTAGAAAGGGTATCTGTCAAAATTCTTCCCTGGAAAGTTCTGATTCAGAATATAATGTAAATGGGAGAGAGAAATTTTATAGCTTGGTAGATCATAAAATAAATTATTAATGTTGAATGTGAATAAGAAAGGATTGAAAAGTTGATTTGCCTTTTAGTCAGTGTTTGACATGTGAATATTTAGAAATACAAAGTCACTCTGGCAGATTCACTTTGTCTTACTGTAGTACAGTACAAACACTCCACTGTTTCACTCTTATTTAACGTGGCGCTTTAATATGAAGGATCCTTTTTTTACTTTTAAGAGCTTTATTAAAGTACATTTTATATACCATGCGATTCTCTAATTGTAAATGTACCGTTAGAAGATTTTTAGTAAGTTTAAAGTTGTGTGACCATAACAACAATCCAATTTAAAAACATTCCATCATCATGTAAAGTTTATCAGGCCCACTTAGAATCAATCCCTGCTTCCACCCACAGTCCCAGGCAAAATCTGATATACTTTCCATTTTTCCATAGTTCTGATGTTTTTCCTGGGCAAGTCATATGAAGTGTAATCATAATTGTATGTAGTCTTCCTACTGGGCTTCTCTCGCTTAGCATTAATGTTTTAGAAGTTAATTCAAGTTGTTGTGTATCTGTCACTTTGGGGGTTCTTGGGTAGTCCGACTTAACCATCTTCTCCAGGAGTAATTCCCCCTTCAGTCCAGTTAACATCAAAGATGACCATTACACTGTGTGGTTATACAGGGAGTTTATTCTTGTAGTGCTCTTTCAGAAGGGATCACAGAGGCAGGCTGGTGGCATGGGCCCGATGCAGTCAGTCTGCCTGACTGGGAGCATCTCTGTGTGGAGACCATCCTCAGAGTTTGAGGGGTTTGTTCCCCTTTGTTATAGCTGTATTGAGCCTTGGTTGGATACCAGGTGTTTATTTATAAAGGGAGTTTGAGCTGTTTTTGTAAAGGTTAGCTTTGTTTTAAGGTTCATGAAAGTTGTATCTGTTCTGAGGTGGTCCTGTCTCTAGGGCAGCGGTTTTCAACCTGTGGAAACTGTATTAAAGGGTTGCGGCATTAGGAAGGTTGAGAACCACTGCTCTAGGGGAACCAGGATTTTTAGATACCATTGTCATAAATATCTAGTAATCCCCAGGCCAGGGTTGGAAATCCCAGGCCAGGTTGCATCATACTGCTAAGAGACATATAGTGTAGGCCCTGCAAGATGTGTGAGTGAGTCTTATGTCTACTGTTAATCATATATCCATGCTATAGCTCTTATAATAGTTCGTTCCTTTTTAATTGCTAAGAAGTGTTTAATTTCATACACCATGTATTATTTATTTATCAGTTGGTGGACACTTAGATTATTTCTGTTTTGACTATTTTTAATAATACTGCTGTGAAAATTCATGTACAAATGCTTGTGTGAAAATATGTTTTATTTCTCTTGAATTGATACCTAGGAAAGGAATTGCTGAGTTGCATGGTAAACACCTTTAAAAAATTCAAAATTTTCGGGCTCAGCACCTGTGGCTCAATCGGCTAAGGCGCCAGCCACGTACACCTAAGGTGGTGGGTTCGAATCCCCAGCCCGGACCCGCCAAACAACAATGATGGCTGCAACCAAAAAATGGCCGGGCGTTGTGGCGGGCGCCTGTGGTCCCAGCTACTT
>CAUYQV010177341.1:0-13872 GCA_963574575.1 Galagoides demidoff | reverse complement strand
TCCCCCGGGGTAGAGTGCCGTGGCATCACAGCTCATAGCAACCTCCAACTCCTGGGCTCAAGTGAGTCTCCTGCCTCCGCCTCCCAAGTAGCTGGGACCACAGGCACCCGCCACAACGCCCGGCCATTTTTTGGTTGCAGCCATCATTGTTTGGCGGGCACGGGCTGGGGATTCGAACCCACCACCTTAGGTGTATGTGGCTGGCGCCTTAGCTGATTGAGCCACAGTCGCCGAGCCGGTTCTACATTTTAAAATGGATGATATGTTACAAGACTGTGACCAAATGGACAAAGTGCTAATTCTCATGAGGTTTGTGTGCCACAGTACGATTGCACCCTGAATTTCATCAGGGTGCTTCCTGGTTGTGGGGGGCAGAAGAACGTCTTCTGTTCCACCTCATGACATTACCATTGTCCTGTGTGTTGAAGGGGAGGCTTCCGAAACAAGATTTTTTAGTGGGTTGTGTGACTTCTTGGGATGGTCCATTGACAGCCCCAGACCCTTTGGCTATATACCAGGGAGATCCAAAAACTAATAATTGGGATTTCATTTAGTACTTATTTTCCCCCAGAAAATACAGTTAATTTGGATTTTAAAATTATAATTAATCTGAAGAAGTGATAATGAAGATATAGGCTCTAATATTTACTCTCAAATTCTGAGTTTGCTCTCCAATCAAGATTAACTCTGGCTACAGTAAAAATGTTAGAAGATTTCATTCTTTTCTTTAACCCAGAAGGCTGGTTTATCTTCATTTGTGTTGGTTGGCAGTAAAACCCAATGTCTAGGAAGGTGAAACACTGGTGCATATTTCTCAGGAAGGGCTCAGACAATTCATCCCTTTCAGACTTCATATCTTATTTAGAAGGTATAGCCAGTATCCAAACTGTGTGCTCTTCCAGCACCATGTGGAGCCTGAGATTCTTCAAGCTTTTGTCATTTTATACAACCTGGGATGGACAATTAACCACTTCACTAAACTTTTATCTAGGTGTAAAGAAGAGAAAAAAGAGTAGGTTCTGTAATGTAGGTTCCCAGATATTATAAACCTCTGTCTTATAGACCGTCATAGTTTTTTGGCTATGTTCTATAGTATTTATGTGAAGTAAGCAGCGTACAGTCCAGGAGAAATTGAGATAGAAGAGAAATGAGGATTATCCGTAATTTGAGCTTCATAGCTGCATACAATATATAATGAGGCATTCAATAAGACAGAGTAGAATAAGGACGCAGGAGACATAAAAAATATCTATACATTCCTCCTGTGTAATTTTTTTTCCACGTCCAAAACATGCACTTGTATTTAGAAGAGAACTTATAAATCATCTTGGAGGCTATTGCATTTAATGCAGTGTCTGTATGGGTGACCAGTTGGCATGGCAATGATAGATGGGCTCACACAACTAGGTCCAGTGGTTCAAATGGAGTTCAGTTTGGCAGTGACTAAAAGTCTTTATGATCCAGCGATTGTTCAGCGACCTGGATGAAATGAATTGGTCTCTTTCCTAGTGAATAGATGTCCATGTTCCAAGACCAGAATGTAACTGGTACTAATTGTCTCCCTGGTTGATAGTTTCAGCAAGAGGGCTAAGGAGGTCACAAGGAAAGGTGACAAAATGCTCTGTCTTTTTGCACCACTGCTCATTTATTGCACTCACTGCACCAGGTCATCCCATTGGCGAGGCAGAGAAGAGGAAAACATTCACTGTTGCAACCCGAGTTAAACTGCATCTGTCTTCACTGACACGTCTTCAATTCTCTTGATTATTTCTGTGACCAAATCTTTATGCATGCTGAATTTAGTCCAGCACTTTCACACCTAGGGGAACAAAAGCAAAAACAGAAGAGAAAAAATCGTCCCTAAAATGACAGACATGTCTCCTCTTTTAGAGCAAAATCTAGATTTAAAAGATTCATGAAGTTACTTCATGGTTTCTTTATAATTATATCCTGCCGTGCTAGAGAGTTCACTTAAAATGTACTCTCATCAATGCTTGTCCTTCAGGACCCGTAAGAATATTTTCAAAAACATTTTTGTTCTTCAAAAAGTGAAGTCCAGAAGAATCTTTTCTGGATAAGAAGAATACATGATAAGATGTCAGTCTTTATTAAATAAATATAAAAATATAATCCAATCCTAATCAGTCCCCCCAAAATTGATGCTACAGTTCATATGAAAAAATTCTACGAAAATTAATCACAATGAGGTAAGTACAGTGAGGCTGAAAGAGACAAACGTTACTGCAATAAAGCAAGATGAGGCTGGAAGAAATTGATCTCAGCAGATCAGTGGAACCCAGCTAGACAGGTGCTCAGAACATATCCCTACATAAGGGAACTTAGCATTTTTTAAGCAGGGTATTTCAAATCTGTGAGATGTGTGGACAATTCAATATTCAAAAGAAGAATACAAAATTAGATTTTTTCCTCACACACCATGTACAAAAGACACAGGTAAAAAAAAGTCTAATTGCAAAAGGTATAAAATATTTAAAGAAACTGTTTATAAGCTTGGAGAGGCATTCTTAGGCAGGGCATGGAAACCCATAAAGAAAACAGCTTGGGCAGATTGGAGTCCATTAAAATTCTAAATTGTGTGAAAGATAGCAAATACAAGTTAAAATACAAACATGTCATGTGAAAATACTTGTTCCATATATATTAGGTATGTGTAACAAATATCCCTAGTATTTAAAGAGTTCCTCTAATATAGGAATAAATAATCAACTATTTAACAGAAAAATGGACAAAGGATATGAACAGGCAATTCAGAGATGAAGAGCTGGAAATGACTGGTAAACAGACAAAAGTCCTGTAAGGATTAATTAAGGGAAGTAAAATTGAAATATGACAGTTTTTTTCTGTTAAACTGGGATAATATAAAGAAAATTGAAAACACATTCTGTGCTATGCTACCCTGGATTGTTCTCTGGCATGAAAATGACCTTCTTATCCCCTGCAGTATTAAAGCGAGTTTCTAAGATCTTTAGAGATTAGTTTGGTGATAGCTTTAAAAACTTTAAATGCATATAACTTAGAAATATTTTTGAGGAATCAGACTTATAGTCATGAGTTCAAATGCATGTTTGTGTCCATGACAAACACCCATGTCCTTGAGTAAGAAAATGGTAAAGTAAATACCATTATATCGTATCTTTACAATGGGCTCTATGTAATCATCAAAAAGAATGCACTAGCATGATATGTAACACCATGAAGAATTACCTGTGCTACATTACTGAGTGAAAAAAATGTGGGGTAACAGTTCTTTAATATTTGTGCATATGTTTGCATTCCTGTGCATTCTTAGGAAAGTATTGAGATGTATATGACCTTAATTGTTCAAAGAAGCTAAACATTGAATGTCTGATATGTCAGTGGGTTGAAGGAACCAAGGTGAGACTTTTACTTTTTCAAATAACTTTGTCAAAAGGGATGGGACTATGGACTTGAACTTTGTGACTTTTTAGTGGGAGAGGTTTGTGCCTGCTCAGACATGTACTTTGTATGCTTGTCAATTCCCATTTTTCCAATTAGGTAAAGCAGGAATTATCATTAGGGCTTACTCTGCCCATTCAAGGGGCCATCAGACGTGGCCATTGTGAGTGGTCAAAGTACCAAAATGGGTTTGAGGGGTGCTCTGTGAGGGGATACGGGTGGAAGGAATGTTTGATTTCCTGGTGATAATGCTTTATTTCAGAGCCATTTACCTCTGATCCCTTTTCTTGTGAAAACATAATACTGACTGTAAAATATCTCAGTAAATATCAACTTTGGGAAATAATTGTCAAGTGGAAAAATACTTTTTAAAACATTCATTAGATTTTAAAATTGAGTGTTTTTATAATTCATGAAAGTTTTAAGTGTGAAAGCCTCTCTTATTTTTTTTCTTGCCTTTCCATAAATTTAATTTTTTTCTGCAAATAATTCTATTGGTTCATGTTCTCTAGCTGGCATTTGAATTCACAGTTCCCTTGAAAAGAGAAATGGACCACAATTTCCAATGACTAACGTGTAAAACTTGTTCTCCCAACTACTGTTTTATGAGATAGTGTGGAAATTTATTTTCTGATTTGTCAGAGTAAGAAATTAGTTTGAAAGTATTAAATTCCTTTTAAAATCACTTCACCTTCCTCGCGCTTACCCCTTCTTCTGTTTGTCCTATAATAGTTTCTCAGTGATAAGCTTTTGAAACAGGTTTAATCTCTGCTTTTATGTAGGGTACACCAACATGGACATTTATACTTTCATATTTAATAATTTTTTTTTTTTACCATAATCTGTATCCCAACTTGTAGTTATGATATCAAAATGATCTCTCTCACATGGGAGATATTTCATGGCCAGATTGAACTTTTCTGCTGTTCGTATCACAGATTTTTGTTGTCATTTCTTCTGAGAAAGACTTTTGTTCCTGTGTAGAAAAGTCACAAGTAACATCTTCATTTAAAGGATCAGTGATAGGAAATGAGTGTGGCATTTGCCCAATATTAAGCTAATAATAAAGCCTGGATAGAAGGAATTATGGAGATCAATTTCCCCAAAATGCTGCTTTTGACTTGCCATCTGTTATCCAGACTCCTTTAGTGTTTGAATTCGTTAGCACGTCCCGGCCTTCATCAAATAAAATAAAACATTTCTCCTTGACCTTCTCTGCCATCTGGCACCACTGCCTGATACCTGAAAGAGGGAGAGGAGAAGAACCCTGAAGGATGGTATCCACTCATTGCAGGACATGGCTGGAGAGAGCTCTCCTATTATTTCATAGAAGTTACAAGGAAAAATAGCCCTCACATCAGTAATATTTCTGATCTTTCCTGTAAAAAAAGAAAAAAAGAAGAAGGCAAAAACAGACATAAAAGGCTAGCAAAAGTGAAGTCAAAACCAAGGCATATTTCAAAAACTGTAGACACATAAGTGGATATTTATATAGGAGTTTTATATGTGGGAGTAAAAATTAGCCATTTTAAAGTGAACACTTGGGGAATAAGTTCAGGAGATTTAGTAGTGGTAATTCAGATTCTAGGCAGGAAGGTCCTTGATGTCAGCTTTGGAAGTAGGACAGTTTTTCTGGCTAGAAATCAAAATGGGGTAAAAAGGCACAAAATTGTTGGACTAACATTAAAGCAATACCACTGGGTAGACGTGGGATAAAAATGATTTATGTGGATTTAGTAATGAAATGATGCAGACATTGTATTAAGTGAAAAGCAAGGCGATATAATAAAGTTTGGGGCAGCATTTAGGCCCAGAGTAAAGAGATGTATATTCAGAGCGGCTTGGTGACAAATGGATGCTGAGCTAAATCACTCATGACGGAGGGACCAGGGGTGACACACGAATGCAAATGGGCTTCCCTGGGCCTGCTGACTGGCCTGTGTGGTCCTAGGCTGGTTTAAATGCTTCAGGTGTTCAGAGGAGACCCACGGCTGTGAGAAAGGAAGGCCGTGTACCTGGGGTGGTCGGACAGTGATCAAAGACACACAGCCGTCCACATTCCTGTGCCTGCTCGGTAGTTAGGCTTGCTTTGTCTTGGTTCCATGTTTATTGGGCAGGAAGTGATCTGTCAGTTCCATTTAGAACTTGTATTTTCAGTACAACCGACACTGGGTTAAAACAACCACTGTAAGACTTAGAAGATACAATAATGCTATATTATTGATAGCTATCAATAATGGATAATGAGGCCTTAGTTTGAACTTCCTTGCATAAACAAGACATTGAGGCTGTCAATAGGTTATAAATGAAATTTTAATTGTGTAGAACGGCTTGCTTAAATTCCAGTCTTGGACACTGGGGTGATTAATTTGGGAAAAGTGGCCACTTGAGTGTGTTAGCTTAAATATGTTTTCTTTTTTCTTTTTTTTTTTTTCCAGAAATAGGTAGGATTTCAGAGAAAAATACCTTTCCTCTTTCCAAACAGATCCATTGCACAAGTGTATATGACATAAGAACACAAGAGGAGATGATGTAGCTTTGTTTTTTTTTAGCATATGGGACATCAGTATAAATTTCCTGAGAAGAAAGGAAATATGAATTGCTCAATGTAATAACATTTGCATAGAAATAATTGAGTTTATACTCAAGTTCCTCCGTTCAAAATTAAAATAAATTTTTGTGTCCTGTGAAAATAAGGTCACTGTTAAAACTTCCTGTTTTTGCTCATGATTCAAAATTCAAGAGCCCTAGCACAACTCCAGAGGAATTTCCACCAGGTTGATTTTTCTAGAAAATTAGAGTTCGTAAAAAGGGAGATGTAGAAAGAGATCTTCAAAAATTCTCTCTCTGCAGCTTTATTCATAATGTTCAAAGCTTATAAAGAGTTAAGGCATTCTTTAATAGGGGAATAGATAGATGAACTTGGTATGTCCATACAATGAAATGTAATTCCGTGATAAGCTTAAGTTCCTATTGCCAAGTTGCTGAGAGACGACTACACACTGCACGAGTTCTATGGATATTCTGAGAAAGGCCTAAGTCCAGAGGCAGAATCAGAGTAGTGTTTCCCAGAGATTGGGGTGGGGGCTGAAGAGGAGGTGTGAATAGACAAAGCACAGGGGCCTTTTAGGACGGTGAAACGATTGTGTATGAGGCTGTGATGGTGGACATATGACATTATACTTTTGGTAAAAACTAAGGATGTGCGTGTAGAACGCAAAGGGTGAATCCGAACATAAACTATGGAATTTAGTCAATAATTTACCGATATTGGCCCATGGGCTATAACAAATGTACTGCACTAATGCAAGATATTAATAAAAGGAGACTGTGTGTGTGGAGGGGAGAGGGAGAGGTAGGAGCACTCTGTTTCTCTGTTCAGTTTTTCTGTATACCTAAAACTGTGAAGGGGAGGAAAATCTCTCTTTGCACCCATCACTGGGTTCTTGGCTAAGACCCCTTTGACAACAGATAAGAGAAAAAACATATAAATTTATTTAAGGTCAGTTTTACATGATGCAGAAGCCTTCAGAAGTGAAGACCCTCAAAACCAGAGGAAAGTGTATTTTCCTAGACCAGTGGTTCTCAACCTTCCTAATGCTGTGGCCCTTTAACACAGTTCCTGTGGATGGCGACCCACAGGTTGAGAACCGCTGTAGATGGTCATGCAGAAATTATGACTGGAGGTTAAAAGGGTATGTCCAAATGATAATAAACGGGGGAAGGTAGCTAGACTCATTTATTCAGATTCTTCCCCCTGTCCCTGTGTTTCATTCCTTTTCTCTGGGTACAGAGTGAGCATCTCTTGAATAAGGATCTATGACCTGCTTTAGAGAGAGGTCAGGAACTTCTTTTGTGTCCTGCTTCAGGGAAGAAGAGCAGATGAAATCTTCCCACTTCTGCTGTTCTCTCAAATGCCAAGGTGCCATATTTGGGGGTAGCATGTCCTGTACCTCATCAACTGCTCTCAAAAATAAAGTTTATTCATTATGAAAATTCTCTCTTGATAATTAGGGTTTAATATAGAAACTTTCAGCTCACAAGATCAATGCTGGTCTGGGTGATGGTCATATGACCTCCTCTGGAAAGGGAACCACCACCACTTCTCTTTCATACATAAATATATTTACATATATGTATATATCTGCACAGAACATAGATATGAGTTTATATTTATACAATGTTCTATTTTATGTGTATGTGCTTTATATTTTATGTATAAGCATGATTGTTGTTTCAAATCAGTGCCCACAGCAGTGGTTCTCAACCTTCCTAATGCTGCGACCCTTTAATATAGTTCCTCATACTGTGGTGACCGCCAACCATAAAATCATTTTCATTGCTATTTGATAACTGTAATTTTGCTACTGCTATAAATCATAATGTAAATTTCTGATATGCAGGATGGTCTTAGGCGACCCCTGTGAAAGGGTCGTTCGACCCCCAAAGGGGTTGTGACCCACAGGTTGAGAATTGCGACGTGTGGGTTTGTGAGGGTGGAAAAGCTCCTGAGCAGCTCAGCAGCCTGCTGACCTCCAGAGCAGTGTAGGAGGGAAAACAAGACTCCCACCTACAACCTTCCCCTGGGCTCCAAGTTTCTTCAAGGTTGATCTCTGCTGATGTCTGTTTTTCTTCCTATACTACTTTGCAGTTTCTTTCCATGAAGTCTCTGGCAGCGTCCAGCTCCTTTCCTCCTGAACTACACCTGAGCTGTTGCCGTTCCCCCCCCCACCCCGCCCCATTTGAAACCCTCTCTGCCCTCCAGGATGATATGGCAACCGGATCTCTAAGTCAGCCATCTTTTTCCTCTTTGGAGTGACCGTTAAGGAAAAGGAATTGTGTCAGGCCCGGGAATGGTCAGGTTGGTTGATGTTCTGAATTTTCATGATCGGTATATAACAATCCTAGTAGCTTTTCTTCTGATCACTATACAGAAGTTATTCTTTGTTTTGCATTATTCCAATATTGCTTCTTTTTAAAATAAGTCAGGTTGTATAATTACTATCTCTCTACATGTTTATTTTTCTGACAAAATAGTGAGTACTCTAAGGAAAAGACTTTTGAATTTTGTCTTTGTATTCCTAGGGCCTAAAGGGGTAAGTGGCACTGTAAATGCCTCCCCAAAATTGCTTCTTGAGTCAGGTGCAGTGGCACACACCTGTAGTCCCAGCTACTGGGAAGGCTGAGCGGGAGGCTCACTTGAGCTCAGCAGTCTGAGACCAGCCTGGGCAACATACCAAGAACTCATCTGTTAAAAAAAGTTTCTTGATCAGAACTCAATCGGGGAAGATGAGCTAGTATAATTCCATTCAAACGAGCTGTGAATTGTGTAAAAAACATAGATTCTATTTAAATGGAAAGTATTATCTATTAGTTATGTGTAGAGGTAACAATAGGATAAATATTATACATTTCTTCAAAAATTCTATAATTGTGTATTACTTCAGAAAAAATTCAATAAGAGTCTAGAAGATTAATGTATATTTTTCATGTTTTTTCTCCATTGCATTAAACTATTTAGCCATGTTTTGACATTTAATTGCTATCTATAGTCTTATTTTATTGGATTGTATTTGATTTTTTTGGTCTTAATGATGCTTATCAAATTAGTTCATTAAAGTGAAAAACATCAGACTAAATTTCAAAGTGCCTGCCTGAGATGAATGACAACTTTGCAAAACTAAAGAAAAAGACTCAAATATTAATACCTAAAAAGAAAAAAAAAACTAGAACAGGTTTCTTCAAGCTTTGTTCAATGATCTTGGGTGAGTTTGGGTAGCAGTGGAGAAACACTCTGGTTTAAGCATCATTGTCCTTATATTTGGAGAAGCTCTGCAAAGCAGTTGTATAAAGACAACGTGAGAAGCAGAGAGCCCGGGATAAGCGGTCAACAGCCTGTGAATGGCAAGGGCAATAACAAGCTGGTCTCTGAATCCTTGGTGATGCAATGGCATGCTTTACTACTTGCTAGCTTTCAAGTCTGAGTTACTGCTTTACTGCTGGGCTACAAGGCTCACCTTCCCTTGTTTTTCTTCTTAGTTCTTCTGAATGCACACCCCAGGAAGTGAAAGTTACAACTTGCTTTGACAGACATTCCGGAGCCTTTGGACTTTATAGACAGAGGGAACGTATTCAGAAACTTCCTGCTTGGTGATCACATCTTTTGTTCTTTTGTGCACATCCTAAGTGAACTTTGCTCCAGACAAATTAGCCTACGGCCAGGCATTAAACAGCTGAGATTCCAAGGAGGACATGTAACACAGAAAAAAGGAATAGTTGTTCACTTCCATTTAGGTTCCCATTTTTAGCCATACATTTATCATTTTCATGTTTAATTCCTCCTAAGAATGCTAGTAATTCAGTTTTATTTTGTGCTGAGTATAAAATTGCTTCTATTTTTTTGCTTAAAGTTTTTAAGCATTGGTCATCTTTAGGGGAAAGAACTCCTTATACATAGTGGGGAAGCAACTTGATCACTACGTCTCCCTGAAGCCTTTATGATCTAGAATTTAAGACAACATAGAGATGTTATAGATCTGTTGAATTATGCTTGATTGCAATATCCCACCTTATAAAAAAATTCATTTAACAAACATTTAACCTTCTCTTTTTGATTCAGTAGTCGTTTTTTTCCTAGGAAATATTCCTTGGCTTCTAGTAAATAAAAGGATCACATATCACATTTATTATGGTTGATTGTGTATATGTGTTGTATCTATCTGGCATTGAATCACTCAAGGGAGAAAGAAGGAAGTTGTATTTGTGTCTGTGCTTACCCACGATCTGGTTCAGTACTTGGTACAGAGGGTGAAAATTTGCTCTTGCGTGTTGATTTGAATAAATGTAAATCCTGGTCTCATCCGAAAACTTAGCAGGGCTGTTTAATTTTAATAGAAGCATGGAAGATAAATAAACATAATAATCTCATTCATGAATGATAATTTATCTTCCTTTTATTTCAGTAGATTTTGGTAATACAAATATTTTGTGTTATATGGATAAGCTGTATAATACCAAAGTCAGGACTTTCAGGGTACCCATCAGAATAGTGTGCATTGTACAGACTAGGTAGATTTTTATTCCTCACTCCTGCCCATCTTCCTCATTTCTTAGTTTTCAATGTCTATTACACCACTTTATGACAATATCTACCCCTCGTTTAGCTCCCAATTATACGTAAGAACATGTGCTATTTGTTTTCCATTCCTGAGAAACTTCATTTAGAACAATTAACGGTCTCTAGTTCTATCTAAGGGGCTGCAAGAGATATTGTTATTCCTTTTTATGGCTGAAAAATCCATGACACATATGGATTCTCTTCATCCATTTCTTAGGTGTCAGGCATGTAGGTTGATTCCCTATCATTGCTATTGTGAATCGTGCTATAATAAATATAAAATGATGTCTTTATAAAATAACTTCTTTTCTTTGGGTAGATACCCAGGGGTGGGATTGCTGGATAGAATGGCAGGCATACTTTTAGTTCTTTGAGGAATGGTCATGTTTTCCACAGAGGTTGTACTAGTTGACAGTCCCACTTACAGTGGATAAGTGTTCCTTTTCACTGCCCCTGTGCCTGCCAATACAGTGTGTTCCAAAAAGTGACCCACAAAGTTGCCATACATAGCAAAAATAGAAAATTATAGCTAAATTGCTTTTATTTATAAAATGTTCATTATAAAATTTTACAAAGTGGTAGCCAATACATAGAGAATATTTTATAAGTATTTTGTAAAATTTTGTACTGAATATTGTGCAAGTAAAGGTACCTATAGCTACAATTTTCCATTTTTCCTATGTATGGTGACTTTATGGGCAAATTTTTGGGATACCTTATGTATATATATATTTTACTTTTTATTAATGGCCATTCTAAGAGGAATAAATCATATCTCATTGTGGCTTTAATCTGCATTTCCCTTATGATTAGTGTTGTTGAGTGTATATATATGCACATATGTACGTATGTATATATATAGAGATATATATTTTGCCATTTGTCTACTTTTGAAAAAAATCTGTTTTATGTTTTTTGCCTACTTATTGATAGTTTTTTTTTTTCTTGTTGATTTGAGTTTTTTGCAGATTCTGGTTCTTAGTCTTTTGTCAGATACAGAGTTTGGAATATTTTTTCCCATTGGGTAGGGTTTTCTATTTATTGTGTTCATTTTTCCTTTTCTATGCAGTAACTTTTTAGTTTAAGTCTCAGTTATTTATTTTTTGCTGTTGCTGTACTTGCCTTTGGGAGATCCGTTATAATTTTTTTGCATAGGCCAATATTGAAAGAGTTTTTTTTCATAAGTTTTCTTCTAGAATTTGTTTATGGTTTCAGTTCTTACATTTAAGTTTTTAATCCATCTTGAGCTAATTTTTGTATATGGTAGAAACTGGGATCTAATTCTTCTGTATGTGGCAATCCAATTTTCCCAGCACGATTATCCAATAAGACATCTTTCTCCCAGTGTAAGTTTTTGTATTCTTTGAAAAAAAGTCAGTTGGCTGTAGTGATACGGCTTTATTTCTGAGTTCTCCATCCTGTTTCTTTGTTCTATGTATCTACACTTATACCAGTACCATGCTATTGTGGTTACTGCAGCTTTGTAGTATAATTCAAAGTCAGGTAATGTGATGCCTCTGAATTTGTTCTTTTTGCTTAGGATTATTTTGGCTATTTGAGCCAAAGAATCAACTCTTTGCTGATTCATTATGAAATTTAGAATTGTTTTTTCTAGACCTGTGCAAAATGATGCTGGTATTTTGATGGGAATTGCATTGAATATGTAAATCACATTGGGTAATATGGACATTTTAACAATGTTGATTCTTCTAATCCAGGACCTGGGGTATTTTTTCATTTGTTTGTCATTTATGACTTTTTAAATCAGTGTTTTGTAGTTCTCCTTGTAGAGATCTTTCACCTCCTTGAAGTATATTCCTAGGAATTTTACTTTCTTTGCAGTTATAGTAAATGGTATTGAATTCTTGATTTGACTCTCAGCCTGACTATTATTTGTTATAGAAATGCTAGTGAGTTTTGTACATTTATTTTGTAAACTGAGATTTTGCTGACTTTATCAATTGTAGGGGTCTTTTGGTGGAGTGTTTACATTTTCTTTTTTTTTTTTTTTTATATATTAAGATCATATCGTTGGCAAACAGGGATAGTTTGACCTCCACTTCCCCATTTTTATTTCTTTTTCTTGTCTCATTTTTTTCTGGCAAGACTTCTAGTACTATGTTTAATAGAAATGCTGAAAATGGTCATCCTTATCTTGTTCCAGTTCTTAGGAGAACACTCTCAACTTTCTCTATTAAGTGTGATGTTGGCTGTGGGTTTGTCAGATATAACTTTGGTTATTTTGTGGTATGTTTCTTTTATGCATAGTTTGTTGGGGGCTATTATCATGAAGAGGTGCTGGATTTTATTGAGTACTTTTCATACATCTAATAAGATGATGATATGGTTTTTGTTTTAAATTTTCTTCATGTGGTGAATCACCTTTATTGATTTGTGTATGCTGAAGTATCATTGTATTCCTTGGATGAAGTCTACTTGATTATGATAAATTATATTTTCGATGTTATATTGGATTTGATTTGCTAGTATTTTGTTGAGGATTTTTGTATTTATGTTCATGAAGGATATCAATCTGTAGTATTCTTTTTGTGTGATGTTGGTGTTGGTATCAAGGTGATACTGACCATTTAGAATGAGTTAGGAAGGATTTACTCCTTGATGTTACTGTGAATCCCTCTGGTCTTGGGCTTTTTTTTTTTCCATTGGGAGATATGTTATTGCTGTTTCACTTTCACTACTTATTATTGGTCTGTTCAGGACTCTTATTTCTTCCTTTTTCAGGCTTATGAGATTGTATGTTTTTAAAAATTTATTCCATTTCTTCCAGATTTTCTACTCTGTGTGAATAGAGGTTTTCTTTCTCTCTCTTTTATTAAATGATAGCTGTGTACATTAATGCAATCATGGGGTACAGTGTGGTGTTTTCCATACAACTTGAAATATTTTCATCAAACTGGTTAACATAGCCTTTATGTTATTTTCTTAGTTATTGTATTAAAACATTTATATTCTACTTTTAGAAAGATTCACTTGTACCCTGGAAAGATAAACCATAGAGGTGATCCCACAAATCACTCTTCCTTCACCCGTCCTCCACCTTCCCTTCCCCTCCCATCCCCCCATATTCTTAGGCTGTAATTAGGTTATAGCTTTCCTATGAAAGCTATAAATTAGTTTCATAATAGGGCTGTGTACATTGGATACTTTTTCTTCCTTTCTTGTGATACTTTGCTAAGAAGAACTTTAGAAGGTGCCCAAGGAGGGCAAGTCTCTAAAGAGAATGTGGAAAAGTAATTGTAGATGTATTTGTCACCGGAGCTGCGGCTAAGGAGGGGAAACGCGGAGAGAAACTTTAC
>CAUYQV010177338.1:0-67605 GCA_963574575.1 Galagoides demidoff | reverse complement strand
TTTTTTTTTTTTTTTTGAGACGGAGCCTCAAGCTATCCCCCTGGGTAGAGTGCCATGGCATCATAGCTCACAGCAACCTCCAACTCCTAGGCTCAAGCGAGTCTCCTGCCTCCGCCTCCCAAGTAGCTGGGACCACAGGTGCCTGCCACAACACCTGGCCATTTTTTGGTTGCAGCCATCATTGTTGTTCGGCGGGCCCAGGCTGGATTCGAACCCACCATCTTAGGTGTATGTGGCTGGCGCCCTAGCCTATTGAGCCACAGGCGCCAAGCCAATGCTTGGTGCTTTTTAAAAATTTATTTAAAGGGTATGTATATTTATGACTCACATTTCTATTTGGCAGCACTTGTCATAGAATTTTAGAATAAAGGGATGGTTGTAGTTATGTTAGAAGGGGTAAACTCCTTATTTTTTCTTCTTCCCATTTCTTTAAAGCTTTTGCAATTTATTCAGGATATAAAGAAAAAGAAACTCTTGAAGGGAAGGCCTAGTAATTAATCCCCAACCATCCAAATCTCAAGAAGCAAAAAATGTTAGGGGAGAGTCCTCTAGCCCTTTAGGACTCTTCATAGGAGGGAGACCTCCTCCTTCAGGCATTACAGAGAATCCCAGAAAGATTAACAAGGTTTCTGCCCTCAAGGAGCACACCCTTTAGTTAGGTGATAAGATAATCAAAGAAATAAGGAAGACATGAGGAGATACCTCATGAGGGCCACTGGGGTTCAGGGGAGAAGAGAAAAACCACAGGGTTCTACGGGTAGGCAGTACTTGATGTAGCTTCATGGTGAAGAGGTCTGGGGGCGGGGGGAGTACAGACCCTTGAGAGCTCATGCGAGCAGGTCTCTTCAACATGAAACCTGGGCTGTGAGACTTGAGGAAAGCAAAGAACTCAGATAAGCAAAGAATGACATTCCTGTGCAAACAGAGGAGGGTGTACACCCCTCTTGGTAACTGGAGCATTAAGGCGGGGAAGTAGAAGTGGGCAAGTTGGGTGCTTTATCTAGAGAACATGGAATGCCAGGCTGTCCTAAAAGGGCAATTAAAAGCCCTTGGTGGTTTTTGGTGGCACACATAGTTTATGAGGAATTAAATAAATACATTTATAGTTGCTGTGCCCAGAGCTTAAGGGAGACCTGGCAACTATAGGCAACAATTTAAGAGGTAGAAAATTTAAGAAGATAATTGCCCAAGTTGGAGTCTGGCCAGATAATAACCTTAATGAGTAATAAGGTGGAATGGATATGGCTGTGGCTTATATTTCATTTAAAAGACAATCCCTCCAGCAGCCCAGATATGATATAGACACAGTACTTTGCTGAATGACCTGCATGCTTTAAAAAGCATCCAAAAGAATGAGCCAGGTCCCAAGAATAATGTGGGCGGGGTTTCCTCCCTCAGTTAATAAATACTCCCTACTGTGTGCCAGGAACTGAAAGAAGGAATATGACCAAAAGGAGACATTTTCAGGAGGTGCCTGTGGCTGAAAGTAGGGCGCCAACCCCATGTACCAGAAGTGGTGGGTTCAAACCTGGCCCCGGCCAAAAACTGCACAAAAAAAAAAAAAAAAAAGGGACATTTTCCCTGCCTTCATGATACTTGTTATGGTATAGTGCTGGCAGACAGTCATCAAATCACAACACAAACATATGTAAAACTACATACATTGAGTATAAGATCTAAATGTGTGTGTTTATATACATGAGAGAGGGTATGTATATCTATATATATGTAAGTGCTGTGAGAGCATTTGGCCTTCAGAGTCATCATGTTCCCCGACATAAGGAACTGTTTAATTTCAACATTTACCTGTTGTGAAAACCAGAATTTTTTTTGGTTTTCTTTACCGAAAATCTCAGAAATGAAACTGAGATTAGCTCAGTGTTTTTTTTTTTTTTTTTGTAGAGACAAGGTCTCACTTTATGGCCCTCGGTAGAGTGTCGTGGTGTCACACAGTTCACAGCAACCTCCAACTCCAGGGCCCAGGTGATTCTCTTGCCTCAGCCTCCCAAGTAGCTGGGACCTGCCACAATGCCCAGCTATTATTTTTTGTTGTTGTTGTTGCAATTTGGCTGGGGCCAGGTTTGAACCTGGGTATATGGGGCTGGCGCCCTACCCACTGAGCCACAGGCACCGCCTAGCTCAGTGTTTTAAACCTCTTAGTCAATGCTTACATGTTATCTTATTGCTGTTAGGTGTAACTTTCTTTTTTTTTGAGACAGAGCCTCAAGCTATCCCCTGGGTAGAGTGCTGTGGCATCACAGCTCACAGCAATCTCCAATTCCTAGGCTCAAGCAAGTCTCCTGCCTCATCAGCCTCCCAAGTAGCTGGGACCACAGGCGTTCGCCACAACGCCCAGCTATTTTTTTTTTTTTTTGGTTGCATCTGTCATTGTTGTTTGGCGGCCTGGGCTGGATTTGAACCCGCCACCTTAGGTGTATGTGGCTGGCGCCTTAGCCACTTGAGCCATAGGCGCCGAGCCCAGGTATAACTTTCTTTAACAAAGAGGACAAGACCCTCAAGGGTAGACACCACCTAGAATGTCTCTTCAATTTCTACAGCACTCACAGGGTCTCAATTACATAGGTGAGCACACAACCTTAACTGTCTCTGTTTCCTTCTGTTTCTTCTGGCTCTTTCCCTCCATAACTATGCACCCAAGAACCTTTTGTGTACCAGAGTGTGCAATAGGAACTGATAGAGGCAGTATTCTCACATCAAAATCAAGAAATTCTGAATTTAATGCTGACTAAAAGTAATTTTGTTTTTTCTTTCTTCAACATAGCTCTATCCAGAAGGGAGAAATTCAAAGTACAACTGCCTGAGAGCAGTAAGTATGATAAACAGGCATTTAGGGAGAGACTTAAAAAATGAGAATTACTATATACCACTGTAGAGCTGCAAATGGAAATGGTGAAAATAAACTTCTATTGCTAAAGTCAATCATGATAAGGAGAAAGCATGATTGGATACAATCATTCTGCCTCAAGTAGAACTACTTACAGGGTCGAGGACAGTTATACCCTCATGTAAATGCAAATTGATGGGGAGGCCATTAGGTCTTACCTCCTACATAAACACAGTGAGCTTCAGTGACTGGTAAACCACTGAATAACACTCCCTAATAGCCAACCAAGGACGCTTAAAACAAAAAATAATTTCTGTTCAAGAAAACTTTTTTTTGAGACAGAGCCTCAAGCTATCCCCCTGGGTAGAGTGCTGTGGCATCACAGCTCACAGCAACCTCCAACTCCTGGGCTCAAGCGGGTCTCCTGCCTCTACCTCCCAAGTAGCTGGGACCACAGGTGCCTGCCACAATGCCTGGCTATTTTTTGGTTGCAGCCGTTTGGCGTGCCCAGGCTGGATTCAAACCCGCCACCTTAGGTGTAAGTGGCTGGCGCCTTAGCCATTTGAGCCACAAGCACTGAGCCATGTTCAAGAAAACTTAACATGGCTTGGCGCCTATGGCTCAAGCAGCTAAGGCGCCAGCCACACACACCTGAGCTGGTGGGTTGGAATCTAGCCCGGGCCTGCCAAACAACAATGATGGCTGCAACCAAAAAATAGCCAGGCGTTGTGGCGGGCGCCTGTGGTCCCAGCTACTTGGGAGGTAGAGGCAGGAGACTCGCTTGAGCCCAGGAGTTGGAGGTTGCTGTGAGCTGTGATGCCACAGCACTCTACCCAGGGGGATAGCTTGAGGCTCTGCCTCAAAAAAAAAAAAAAAAAAAGAAAACTTAACAGTACCCTATAGGGAAAAAAAATGGGGCCACAGTTGATTTTGCCCTCACTTCATTATTCTGGTTAACTGGCTGATGGTTTAACTCCATCCTATTTTTCCCAGTGGGCTCCATGTCCAGTTGAGAAACTACGGGGAAGAAAAAAGACTATGTGAACTCAGAATTTAAAGACTATAATGATCCTCAACCCTGCACTTCATGAGAGTAGCCCTGGCACAACATACTGCCAAGATTAATAGCTTCATCTAGGAGAAGTTCCCAAGATAATGAGAAAATATAGGTATTTAGGCAAGATTTCCTTAAAATATCCTTAAATTGTCTACCTACGGTGTGGGAGAAAAATGGAACTTGGTAACTGGCAGTCTCAAGTTCTAGTCCCTGTCCTGCTGCAGAATGGAATCATGATCATTCTTTAACTTGTTTCCTTGGATCTGATAGTAATGCTGACAAGAGCAGCCCCTAATGTAATAGCATGATCCACTGCAAAATTACTACGTGAATTTATTTCTACATTGCAATACAGATGTTACTTATTAATGATTTTTTTACTTAAGCAAAAGGTAACCATTCCTTATAATGTTTATTTTATGGCAAAAATATAGCAAACAAAAGATAAATGGAGAATGGAGTTTAGGTCTCAGATTTAAAGCAGTTTTTTTTCCCTGTAAGTATCCCCTACTCTTAAGTAGAATCCAATTCAATCAATATTGTTTCTCTTTAGAAAACACAATGCATGAACAACAAATAATCCAAATGCTAGGTGAGAAATCACTTGTAACATAAAGAGGCTCAAAGGCTTTCCCTTCAAGAATCTAAGTTCCCCAAAACTTATAGGATAAATGCCACAACCTTAATTACTATACTCAATTAAAAAGGAACGGATTTCCTTGGTTCAAATACAACTCTTCCTTGAGACAGTCTGTGTTGCGTAGCCTAGAGTACAGTGGTGTTATCATAGCCCACTACAACCTCAAACTCGTGGGCTCAAGTGATCTTCCTGCCACAGCCTCCCAAGTTGCTGGGCCTACAGGGTCATACCACCACACCACATCTGTTTTTTTATAGATACAGGGTCCCAGTATGTTGCCCAGGCTGGTCTTGAACTCCTTGCCTCAAGTGACCCTCCCACCTCAGCCTCCTAAAGTGCTAGAATTACAGGCATGAACTACCATGACTAGTCCTAAGACCTTTCAAGATAAAAAAACAAAACAATATTACTTCTATACATTTTGAGTACTTTCAACAAAGTTCACCCAAGAATGCAATATCTCCCTGTAATAAATGGGAAGAAAATTAATTGCCAGAGAGTATAGAATATTAAGTACACATATACATTCCACCACATTCCTTATTTTAAGGTGCCATGGATGCATGCTTAAGGAATTCTGCTTGCTTTCTGTATTAACCAATTCTACAGGATAACCTTAGAATTGAGTGTATTTTGAATCTTAAAATTTAAATATTCATTTAAAAAAATAATAAAAATTACTACATTTAGTGAGAACTCAGAAGCTTGAAAGATCAAAGTATTCTATTAGACTCACTGCACCCATGAAGCAGTGCTAGTAGACAAAGAGAATAATGAAGATCATGCTCTCTAGATGTGAAGGGGTTGGGTTCAACAAGGGCTAAGAGTCACCTCCTTCATTCACTCCCAGTGTGATATATTTGGATTATGATACACGACAGGAGGATTTCGAAGTCAGAATGATACAACTAGCAAGTTCTCAAACTGGGGCTTTGTTGATTTGTTCCCTTGGACCATTCCTCTCCCCTAGACCCGCTGCTTCTCTGCTGACACCTCCTAACACCGTCCCTTCACTCATCCCACATGAGCCACTCTGGCCTCTTCCTTTTTGCTGACTGCCCCAGGAGTAGCCTCAGAGCTATTACCCCTGCCTTTACTGGCGAAATACATGGTTCTTTCCTTTTCTTCCTTTGAATCTTTGCTAACATGTCACCTTGCCAGTGACACTTTTCCTGTCTGCCCTAATTAAAATCACAGCTACTCCTCCTCAGTTTTTCTCCATAGCACTTATCTGACATATATATATATATATATATATTTTAATTATTACTTCATTTTTTATCTTTTCCTCATCAGGTAAGAGCTTCTGTATCATCTGTTTTGTTCACTGCTGTATTCCCAGTATCTAGAACAGTGCTTGGCATATAGTAGAGCCTCAGTAAATATTTATTGAATGGATGAGTGAGTGAACAAATGACAAACTATTCTATTTGTAAGACTACCAAATTCAGACCTTGGACTTCTTTGAAGAAAAGAGACAACAGGATTTAGGATAATGTGAATAAAAACTTACAGAAGAATGCAATGGCTATGTAAAATAGGTTAGATAAGGAAAAAGATACAGTCATAATCCTACGACTCACATCGCTCAGTATTCTCAAACTTAAGGATGCCTAACAATCATCTGACTGATTGTTGTAAGTACAGATTCCCAGACTGTTGCCAGAAAGACTGATTCAGCAGCAGTGATTCTAATGTGTGTGGCCCACAGTCCCCCCCCCCTGAGAAATATTGCCTTAGTGACTCTCCTGGTTAGAAGACAGACTTGTCCACATAGTTCATCAAACCAATTTTAACTGATACTATGGCAAAGCAATAAGCATCAACTGTCAACAGGTCAGACAAGCCTAAGAGATAATCTTTTGCATGTGTACACTTTGACTAAAAGGGTAAGTCTCTCTCCCAGCCATAAAGATTTCTGTGGCACTTAAGGTAGTGTTATACCTGGGAAGGTTGTTATTCCAGGTAAGTACCTTGGCTCAAGACCATTAGGCCAAGTCCATACCAAACAGGCTTAACCCAAGGCAAATTCTGAACACCAGGTATTCACATGGCCTGTTTTTGTGTTTTATAAAGTCAGACCTTCCTCATGCCCCTGCTATATGAGAAGTCATACTTTAGAGATTGAATAGCTGCTTGTTTAAACACAGGATCACTGAAACAGAATCACAGATACTCTTCCTAATTTGCCAGTTATACCACTGAATTGCTACAGAGAGCAGATAATGCTACTCTGTGTCAAGACTGGAACTGTGCAGATGTTTTCCCCAAATTCCAAGGAATGACCCTCACCCATAGGCTTTTACTCAGTGCTTTTAACTTTGTTTTTCAAATGCAGAAACAGCTGGTGCCTACTCCTCAGGGAAAAGATTAGTTTCTGGAAGGCCACCAGTTGGAGGGGGCACTAGGGAGGAGACTAGTTATATTTTTATTTCATATGAACATATCCTTTTACTCAAATCTTTTGTCCCAAGCCGTTTAAAATGCTCTTTACATGTCTTGGAAATAACAGTCATTGGGGCTGGAAAATCAACGGTGTTCAGCCTGTTTCACAGACATTTTTGGAAATGTTCATTTACAATAAGTAATAACTTTGAACCACAGGAAGGAAATGCTCATGGAGGTCTAGGCTATCACTGGCCTCAGAAATCTTTAGTGTTATCCCAAAGTATGGCCCACTCGCTATGCTATAGTATACAGTTACAATAATTTATTGAATTTATTACAAATAATACTATTTTTAAAAATATTTTTATTAAATCATAACTGTATACATTAATGCATTTATGTGGTACAATGGGCTGATTTTATATATAATTTGCAATGCTTACACCAAACTGGTTAACATAGCCTTCACCTTACTTATCGTGTTATGCCATTTATACTCTACTCTTAATAGATCTGACACATACCCTTTCAATAAAATAATACTAATTTTGAAAGATGCCTCATGCTAATGTCTTACGAACAGCTCCATTACATCTAACATATTTTGCTAAGGATAAACTAGAGCAGGTAAGGTATGTGATAATCCTCCAAAGAATCAGAAAGTGAGGGAAGCATCTCCCTGCACATCCTTGACTATACTTTTTTCCAGAGGTTAATGTTCTGCTAAGCCTCCTGTGTTCAAGTGGGTAGTGGCCAGCTACTCAGCTTTCTCAATAAACTCACCTTTTCTCCTTGGAGTGACGGGACCGAGTCCCGCAAACTGTGAAAGCTGTCTTTAATGTGGTCCCTACGTTTTCGTTCCAGTGCATTATGATGAGCCCGTTTGTCAGCCTAGAAGAACGAGAGAAAGAACAAATTAGGAATGTCACTCTGTTTGCTGGGTACTGGGTGGGTGGGGTACAGCCTGGAAGTATATGCTGTCAGCGCTGTCCCTGGTGAGTGGACTGGGAAGAATTTGTCGAGGTGGGCAGTTAGGAGTCTCCAGAATTAGGCTCTGCTAAAGGGGGAGAAAGGGGTGAGCAAGACTTGCAACAGGAACATCCAAAGTAGCTCGATGCATCCAGCTCATGCATAAGTAAAATAAAAGTTATTTATGGGACAAAGTGCGACTCTCCTACAATATTAGTGGTCCTAACTTACTTTATGTGACAGAACAGCCACCGGTCTGTGGTTAGGAGGTAACTAGGACGTGATCACCCCCAGGCTAGGTGGGGAGAGGAGTTATGTCACTGGTGCAGTGTTCATTCCATGTAAACCCATCACCATGAGTCTCTGGCCTGGTCTCCAGCCCACTAAAAGGCACTAGTTTAAGACCTTTTCATCAAATCATCAACAGAAACTAAAACCTCTAGAGAACCCAGATGCATGACTCTGAGACCTTGACGAGACAGCTGAGAGAGATGCCAACTGCATTCTGAGTTCTTGTTTTTTAAAGTAGATCCGGGGTGCTATTCTGCTAAAGGCTTCCCTTCCTACAGGTAGTGCTAGAAAGGCAGTTCTTAGAGGGCAGACCTGATGCCCACAGCCTCGTGCACCTGTGGCAGGTTTAAGGCTCATTTGGCGGTATTTAAATCTCCCTAATCAAATCTTTAACCTGTCCTGCTTAGAAGCACAAAGAACAATCAACTGCCAACTACAAATCAGGAAGGACAAGATGCACTGGCTTTAGGCACAAAAGACAGTGCAGGAGATCATAGCAAGAGCTTTAGCGGGTCCCCACTAAAGGGGCCTCCCCTCCAAATGGAACACAACCCAAAGCAAGAACTTCATCACACCCACACTCCAGAAAATCCACTTTGAGAACACATTCTTGAATATGCAGGTTGCACTGAGCTAACCTAAAGAGCAAATCCGTATATGGAAACTTCAGGTAGCTTTATCTTCCCATAGCACCAGGAATTTTAAAAATAGAGCAAAAAAGAGTAAATAACTTGGCTTAGCACGAGAATAATGCAGCCTCAAATGAGTCCTTGTACTAGACAAGATGTATAGGCAAAAATCTAGTATAAAGATTATAGGTACTTCACACCTATACTCACAGCCCTTTGGAAGGACTAGGGAGGAGGATCCCCTGAGACCAAGGGTTTGAGACTAGCCTGGGAAACATAGAGAGACTTCACCTCTTAATAAAAAAAGCCACGTATGGTGTTGTGAATTTGTAGTCCCAGCTACTTGAGAGGCTAAGGGGGAGGATCACTTAAGCCCAGGAGTTCGAGGCTGCAGTGAGCTATGATTATGCTACTGCACTTCAGCCCAGGTGATAGAGCAAGATCCTGACTTAAAAAAAAAAAAAAGTTATGGAAATAAAAGGATCTGAAATTCTCATATTATCTAATCCTAAAAGTCTGAAGTCTGAGTCATTACAAGGAAGAGGCCAGGAGCACCTATGGTCCTCTCATTTACTTCCTGGTCTCTCGAGAATAGCTCACCTACAGCTCTGTTGAGTTGGACATGTGGTTCCCCTCGCTACCACGGTTCTCCATAGCATATCACTCTTTTAGGGGGCAGAAGCTTGGAGCACTTCTAAAGCTGTTCCCATCTTGTTGTCTGAATTCACTGTAAAATGAATTGTTTAATGAACTACAGTGATATATGGAATATTACGGGAAACTGAGACTAGAGGTAGGTACTCTGTCCCGTATGTTATAGCAAGGAAACTGCAGATGCCTTCTAACTGCACTATTAAAGAGCCTGAAAGAATTAAACCTAGTCCTTTTCTAACTTATGGTTTCCTCTAGCTATCTATACAAAGGTAAGGTGGGCTATGAGTATACATAAGGCACTTAGAAAGCTCAGGGACAGGGCGGCACCTGTGGCTCAGTAAGTTAAGGCGCCGGCCCCCCCCCATATACCAAGGGTGGTGGGTTCAAACCCAGCCCGGGTCAAATTGCAACAACAACATAAAAACAGCCAGGTGTTGTAGCGGCCGCCTGCAGTCCCAGCTACTTGGGAGGCTGAGGCAAGTGAATCGCCTAAGCCCAGGAGTTGGAGGTTGCTGTGAGCTGTGATGCTACAGCACTCTACTGAGGGCCATAAAGTGAGACTTGCTCTCTACAAAATTAAAATTAAAAAAAAAAAAAAGAAAGCTCAGGGACAGCATTTGGCAGGTATCTGCCCCTTCTGTGCTTGCTATACAATACCTAAGATGGTTTATTTATATGCAAATTAATCTCTCAGCTTTGGTCTCCAGCAGCAGCCCAAGATACTGTTGTCTACTAAATCACCCTGATTCCTGGCCCCATTCCCAGCTTAAGAGTTGTGCACAGAAACACTGACACCAGAGTTACCCATAATCCCCACTACTGATACAAATAAAATTCTAATTGTTTTATTTCTGGGAGAACCTTGCAAATCTCAAATGGCTGGAATCAAGTTGGACTTGATTTCATGTGGGCCAGAACTAGAGAGGTGAAGTTAAGTATAATCTGACACCAAAATCATCCCCACAATGCACTATCCCTTCCCATTCAGTAAGCCCTGAAAGGACTCAAATGGACAAGTCTCCTGCTTACAGGATTATAAGTGAACTTGGCTGTGGACCATTAGCAGAAATCTTGGCTTCTCATCTGGGGAGCCAGCCAAATTTGAGAAGTTGGCTCAACAAGGAAAGGCAGCAGTTCACTGCCTGGTAGAAAGCCTGGGCTGGGGACTGCTGTTCTCAAAGTAGTGGATGGAATTTCTGTAGTAGTTCCAGGCCCAATTTAACTAGCAGAAGAGTGGAATCTTATACCAATCCCTGCTGCCATGTCCATCCCTGAGCTGCTACCAGAGTCAATTTTACAGCTCTCAAAGACAATGGCAAGGATGTTATTTTTCTCTCCCCTAAGCCTCTTTTGAAAGAGCCAGTTAAAAACATGGAGAACCAACATACATAATTCCAGACAACTCTGAATTAAATGGTATTGATCACTAGTGTTTTGAAAGATCACATTACACAAGGCTAAGAATTTTCTATGGGAAACATTTCCAAACCACAGATTTATCCAGCCTGATAACTTAGCCTCCTTCATGGAGGGCTAGTTGGCAGGCTTACCACTGCTTTGTTAATGTCATCACTTGCTGGCAACCCTTTCTCAAAGGGCCAAAATTTCAGAGTCAAAAAAGAAAAACTGGGTGAAGACTCCCAAAGTAAGGCATCTAAGATCTCCCACAAATTCGAAACTGGATTATTGAACAGATAAAAGTCAACTCAGATGAGCCAGCTTTCTCTCCTGTGTACTGAGAACAATGTTTGATAATGAAAATGGATGATACCAAAAGCACCCTGTGGAATTAATTAGGCACTATTCTAGGAGACAACAGAGGCATTCCTGGGCTGAAGGGCAGCCCCCCAAATACCTCCCCTGTACATCTATGGGAACAGTGGCAGCAAGGGATGCTGCCTATTCTTCAAACACACTGGATTTGTACATCTGGGTTTCTGCCAGAAAACCCTTTCTTGAGGGCATCCCAGACTAACAGAAATACTAAGGGGTTATGTAGTGGCCTACAGATGCTAAATAGCAACTCCCCCACCAAATCACTTCCAGCTTTGACGTCTCTGCCAAGGTTTTTACTCAGCCTCTCAGTTTTATTTCTATCAACTTTCCACACTGGCAGCCAGAACAAAAATCTTCACCTACAATTTGTTCATTTTTGACACTTACCAAGCATGTGTATCTTAAGTGTTGTTAAATGTTGAAGGCAAACATTATTTTGTTAGCCAAGAGGTTGCTAAACTGGCAGGAGGTCATTCAAACTAAGGAGGTCTGTTCAAAACTTTTGGGGGAGGAGGGGAATCTCTTGAAATTATTTCCTTCCAACTCATTGCACAGAGAACACATCTTTGTTCAAGCATTACATCAGTCAGCAACCTTATTTCCTCCAAGTTTCAGGCAAGCAGAATGGGGATATAAATGCTTCATCATTCAAGGATGCACAAGGTTCTCCAGAACAATTTCTTGCATCTAACCCTTGGAATAGGGTTAGATGTCAGTCTGTACTCAATCTCAGTTCAGAAAGTTCTCAACATACAGGGAATTAAGAGTTTCCCACCAAATATTTACTGCCTTTTATAATTTAGAGCTTGCATTTTAGAGGAAAAGTGTTGCTTATATTATCAAGCTATTCATATTAACACTAAAGACACAGAATACAGAGGTCCAAAATTCTCATCATAAAAGATCTACTCTTATTTCTAATAAGTAAGTAAGTAAGAACCAGATAGAATAAAGCTAAATTTCTAAGCAACTTGAAATATTCATTTTAATCAACATGAAAATTACAAAATGAAATAATGGGCACCCAGGATGAGATCAACTCGCTAAGGTCCCTAACAGAAAGATATTAATTTCAATTTCCCAACATCTCTCCAGCTTGTAGCCAATTGCCTGGAATATATTTCCAAAGTTACCTAATGTGTACATTTTTTTTCAAAACTTTTCCTATCATATAGTGCCTTAAGGATCTTGAGAATACTATTATCCAAACATGGCATCATACTACAGCCATTTAAGAAGAAGAATACTTTTGTAAGGAAATTTTAATTGAAAACCAAGTTGGATTGTTTGATGAACTTCATAGTTACTTGAAAAAAAGACTCTTTTGAATGTTAAAAACATCTTTAACTAGCAAACAGGCATATTTAAGAAATAAACTTGGCATTTCTGTTATCAATGTCAACATTCTAAGCAGAAAGTATATGAACTCTGCAGCACTTATGCCATTCACCTGATTCCAGGTAAAATAGTTTTCTGCGTGAATTACAATCTCAGAGGCAACCAAGCTGAATACAGTACAATCCTAAAGAAGCAAAGAGCTCTGAGAAGCTAAAAACATTTCATACCAGAAAGTTCCAGAAGTGGAACTGCACACATCTTTTCTTATCCCCCAACAGGTATACTGTAACTGCAACACATTCAGGTGCCACGAAGGACATTAACTGGAAATGGACTTGTGTTTTCTGACCAGCACATTAACACTACACTTCCCCTATACCTTCACTTTTCTGCAAAGAAATTACCCAAAGAGAAGTAAAGCAAAGGATCACTTGCATAAAATATACCTGTCCCAGAAATTAATCTTTAAAATATAACCATTTCCCTCCAAAAAATAATAAAAATACTGTAACATCTGTGGGATTCTATGATATATTATATTTAGTAATAAGATATCGTTTGGGGTTACTTCCTTTAACAAAGCTTACTAGTCACTGGAGAAGCTGTTTTCTATTTGTACTGAAGCACCAGGAAAAATAATCGTCAAATTAGTTTCACTTTCTATTATAGTTAGCCTCACTTCCCAACTCTGTGCTTGCTCAGTAGTCTACATTTCTCATGCAGTTAGGCCTAGCTATTGTAGTGACATTGTAAAACAAGAACCAATGTCTCTTTTTACTTTAGGACTACAGAACATTTTCCAAATAACTTTAAAAAGTTCTTCTCTATCCCTAAATATTTGATTGTTCACAGCCCATGCCTTCTTCTCAACTTTTTTTCTATAGCAAAACTTAGAAACAGCTTCCTCCTAAAATCAAAAAATATGTATTTATCTATACAAAATCTCAAGAAGCAGATGCATTCATGAAGGGGGAAAAATGGAATCCTTTTTACTCTACGGCTTCACAATAATTGTTTGCTATACTACAAAATTTGTCTGTAACACATCTGCTTTTGCTCTCTATGCTGCTGTGATTATCTTGTACCAGAAAAATTTAGAAGTTCCAACAAATAGATGTGTCAAATTACAAAGGGTCAAATCTACTTCCCTTGCCAACCCCACAAAATCAAAAGGAGAATTCTAGGTATCTTAAAAGCAAACTAAAAACATCTAGACAACACAACGAGATTAGCATTCTGAGAGCCGAAACACTTTAATAATAAACAAATTTACATCAGTGCCCATGTGGATAATTATTTGGAAAAGCAGAAAGCTTTCAAGAACTGTGAGCCAAATTTTCACAAAGAAAACTTTTCTCTCACTGGAGAGCCAATATTAATTTCAATCCAAAGGATGATTCTGCAAAGGAAACCTAACCAGTCCTTACCCACCAACCCTAATCAAACTCAAAGGCAGATTTTACAACTAGAAACTTGGAGGAAACAAAATGTTTAAAATTGACTGAGCCCCAAATATGAAGGATAACAGTAAATGAAAAAAAGGATTCGGATATATGTGTAAGTATGTAACAATACTTTAAAGAGAAATAAAACAAATTATTTTTACTAACAGGAACAATTTTTAAGAGCCCCGGAATATGGGCATCCTTGATTTTATAGAAACAGCAACTCTCAATAAATATAAATTTTTTAATGACAACCTGCAAAATCTTTGCTTGCTCTAATGAAGAGCAAGTACAACTTGTCTTTATATTGCAGTTATTAAATGCTTATACTAGAGGTCAAAATGGCATCCTGCAAACTTTAAAAACACCCAAACAGCTGTTCCACTTATCATTTTAAAAATATTAAAAATCAGAAAAATAACATAACATTTGTATTTCTAATCTTTCTTTAAAAAATAGGAAGATCTGGCAACATCGAGCTCTCACTCTCATGGAACAACCATTGGAATGACTGCCCTTTTAGAAGAGCCATATACTTTCCAGTACCCAGGTTCTCACCTCTTCCCTCTACCTTAGACAGGGTCTCACTCTGGTGCCCTGCCTTGGCTAGAGTGCAGCAGAGCCATCATAGCTCACTGGACCTCAAACTCCTGGGCTCTAGTGACCCTCTTGCCTCAGTCTCCCAAGTAACTGGGACTATGGGTGTGGACTACTATGCCAGGCTAATTTTTCTATATATTATAAAGACCAGGTCTTATTGAGGTTGGTCTGGAACTTCTGACCTGCAGCAATCCTCCTGCCTTGGCCTCCCAGAGTGACAGGATCACACATGTGCGCCACCATGCCTGGCTCTTTTTTTATTCTTGACTGTCTTCCTTGTTGGCCCACAAGGGCATTTCAATTTCTGACCTCCATTCTATATACTTCTTACTGTTCCTATGATATACTTGTTTCTCTTCCCCATCTGATTCTGATTTATTCTGTGTCTACTCTTTCTATTTTTCTCCAATCACGAAACACCCACATGACTGTTTTAGCCTCCAAAAACACGAGATTAGAGCATATCTGAAAGCCACAGAACCGTCTGAGAATATGAACATCAAAACTCTAAGAAATCACTTGTAATATTATATAGTCTCACCCATCACCTTCCAGCAAAGCTGTCTCAGCAATGTCAGTTTCCTTCAACAACTGTTTTTCTTTCTAACATTCCTTCTACTCAAATATAAAGAGTCAGACCACAATAACCTATCAGTGACACTTTTATAAGTCAGCCCTTGGCTCTTCTACATTTCCAACTTTTGCATTAAAATACCATGCTATGTTAGATCCTGTGGGTTTACAGCAGACACACGACTTGGTTAAAGGTGATTACTGCATGTGGCTTCAGCTTCACACTACTATGTAGATATGGTTTAAAACCTATTTGTTCCTAAGTAAATCTTCTGACCACTTTGCCCTGAAATACTACTACCATTTACTTTAGAATGCTGTTATTTCTCACATCCCATTACATAGAGGCAGGGGGAGCCCACCATCAGAAAACTACAGAACAATTCAGTTCTTTGATACGACTCCTCTCACTCACCTATAGTCCCTGAAATTTATCACCTTGGAATTTTAGGATTTGGAAGTCTCCTCCCGCCCCAGCATCGGTCCCACCTCACCTTAGTGGTTAACAGAAGAGTTTACTACAATATCAAAGGTAACAGAACAATCTCTTTTTCTCTCAGACCCCAAAAAGGACTAGAACTGAACAGAAATGAAAATGAAATGGAGAGTAGGAGACGTACCGCAGATTGAAACCTCGGTTGCTCTTCCTGGAATAAGAGAGAGAAAAAAAATAGAAAATAAAGAAGTTATTTTTACACTTAACATTCAATAATAAGAAAGAAAATGCCGGCGCCAAAGGAAGCGGCGGGTGGGGAGTCAGCCCGGCACCCCCTCCCTTTCTCCCTTTCCACCCTTTGCCCCCACCCTCGGCAGGATCCGGTAGCTGGGTAGGGGGGTACCGAGCGCCGCCCCTCCTTCCGGGATCCAGCATGGGCCAGAGGGGTCCTTAGGACTATCTGCTCCCCTCGGACCCGGCTTGAGCATCCAGGCACTCTCAACCCCTCTCTGCTCTCCCTTACCCCCCAGGATCCGCGGGTCACTGTAGGAGGGGGTTCCAGACCCAAGAGACAGGTCTTGGGCACAGTCTCCTTCCCAAGGATCCGGACAATGGGATCCTAGCCGCCCCCCATCCTTGTGCCTCGAATCCTAAGCCGGGTAGGGAGGGAGCAGGAGACCGCAGCACCTTCGTCCACAGGAGAAGGTAGGGGTCCCAGAGGCCGCGTGTCTCTTCCCCACCTCCAGTCCCAGGAGGCCGCTCCGGCCAGGAGCCCCGAGGGGAACGAGCCGGGAGCGCGACAGAGGCAGTCCTGCCCCGGAGGGAAGGGGAAGGAAGCGGCGGCGGCCCGGCCCCCTACCGCCGTCGCCCAGCTGAGAGCCCCGGCCGCTGTCCCCGCCTGACAACCCGCACGGGAAGGAAGAAGCCCCGGGACTCACGTCGCTCTCCACCTCGATGTCATCGTTATCGCTCATTTCCTACGGCCCAGGGAGCGGCCACTGCAGCGGCGGCGGGGAGGGGAAGGGGTGGAGGGGAGGGGGAAGTCACCGACAACAACAAGCTGAGTCCCCCCCACACACACACTCACTCACTCACTCGCTCTCTCACTCACACGCTCACACACAACACGGCTAAGAACCACCTCCTCACTGCAGCACCGGATCAACGGCGGCACGCACGCCCGGTCGGCCCCTCGCCACGTGACGGGGCTCGTCACGCTGGGGCAGCCGAGACTTGTAGTTTTTCTCCCTCTGACTGACGGCCCAGCTGGCTGCAAAAAACTACAAATCCCATAAAGCCAGTGTGTTGTCCGGCTTGTTGACGGAGCCCAGGGCGCCTGCGTGTCCCGGTAAGTGGGTGGGGAGAGATGTGGCGTGGCGCCTCCTGGGAGTCGTAGTCCGCAGACCGCGAGTTGTCAGGAGGTTTTCCTGCCGAGGCAGGAGAGGAGGCTGCTGGGAAGACAGGACACGTGGAGGGAGCTGGGTCTCCCAGAGCCGGGCACCGTGTGAGCTGCGGACGCCGGGCCCTGGAGACTTGGGCGGAGGCTCACGAGGAGTAGCCAGCTGCCTAACTAACGCTGCCTCTCTTTGGTGCGACTGGTTTCGCGTCGTCTCTTTGGTGTCTTGAGTCTCTCGGCTTCGCACCTGGGGTGTCACCCGCCCAAGAAGGGAATTGTGCTGCGGGGGACCAGGGGGCGCGGCTCGAGATACCCACGCGGACTCTCAGGATCTGGTGGGGAGGTGTCAATGGCAGGTGTTGAATGGTGGTGCAGGGCAAGCAGGATGACCGACCTCGTTGTGGGGCGGCTCCCTGTTGGAGAATCTTACATTTCGAGAGTGACCATTTTCGCTACTTAGCCACTCAACGTGAAGTTCGTACAGTCACCGAACCTCAACAAAGTCAAGTCCCTTCTGAGGTTGGTTTAGGGAGTGTCCCAATTTAGAGTACCATAATTAAGACTGCAAAAAGAATCAAAGAGGGAAACCCGTGCAGCTGTTCTCTGTCCAGTTAAAATCAATATATATACTTGTATATACCGTGACGTGAGGTGTAAACACATCCATTCCAGCAATATTTATTGAACACCTAAATATGGCGCGAGGATGCCCTGATACATTAAACCAGAATGGTCCCTGTCTTTCTGCTGCTTACAGCTGTGCAAGCAAACCTGAGTGTCCTACCGTCACTTTTTGAGAGTGCACCAAGTCCCACCTGGAAGGAAAAACAACAATAACAAAGACGCTTTTCACCTTGAGATAAACGACCAAATTATTTTTACATCTGGTCCCCAACGTGAAGGAAATCTTGAGCTTTTCTCATGAGTTACTGATTTCCGGAATGAAAACCATTTTATCCTTGACTTTTGAATACCAAAATTTGTTGACACGTAACCCCATGAACAAACCATCCATGTTGAAGAGACATATGTAAGTATAGCAATCCTTCCCTTACGTTTCCCCCGCCCCATTTCTTATTCAGTGATCCAGTCCTACTGAAGTCTGTGCATGTTTGCAAGTGAACTTACCTTTTCCAAATCCTTTTGTGTACTGGGGTTCCTTTCACACTAAGATTGGGTAGACAGGCATAAGCAGACCATTATAGGAGCTGATGAGCAGTAGCTCTGGGGTGAGTTAATTCACTGGATACTAGAAATTAAGGCTAAATGATGATTACAACAAACAGTGGTTGTGTGTCTGCTATGTGCAAAGCACTATAGGGCACTCCTGGCTACAAGTTACAATCACCCTGGGGGCTTTAAAAATTTCCCATCCCTAGGCCATACCATAAATCAATTAAGCTTCTGGGATTGGGAACCAGAAAGAGGTATTTTTAAAAAGCCCTTCAGGTGATTATAATATGCACCCAAACAGAGAACCCCTGCTCTGTAGAGAATGCCAAAATAAATGAGGTAGTCTCCCACTGAAGTGCACACTTTAAAAGAGTGAATTTTATGATATGTAAGTAATTATATTTCAATAAAGCTGTTACAAAGGAAAAATAGTTTTTGCTAGTATGGAATCTAAAACCTGACAGGAGTAAATTATGAACACTTATAAATTTAATGAAGACAAACTATGTAAATGTCAAATGAATTGTACAGTTAGTAAATGCTGTTTAAGAGGTCAAAGGATGGAGACAGAGTGCTAGGTGGGAGCAGAGGTGTCAGTGATCAGGGATGTCTTCTTAGGTTTTCAGCTCTATCATGACACAGGCTGGGTCTGCAAAGACCATGAATCCCATTTGGATGAAGGCCTGATCAAGTAGGTTGAGGTGAGGAGGAAAAGCTTTCCATCTAGGAAGACTAGAGATTTTAACACATCTCTTTTTAGTAATTGGTAGAATATGAAGACACATCAACTTCATTAATAAATTTAACCTCATAGACAAAACACCTTACCCAACAATTGTAGATTATGTGGTTTTTAAGCACTCATGGAACATCTATGAAAATTGACCATGTTCTAAGCTATAAAGGCAAATGTCAACAAATTTCAAAGAACTATAATCTTTTTTTTTTTTTTGAGACAAAGTCTCATTATGTCACCCTCGGTAGAGTGCCATGGCATTGCAGCTCACAGCACCCCCAAACTCTTGGGCTTAAGTGATTCTCTTGCCTCAGCCTCTGAAGTAACTGGGTGTACAGGTACCCGCTACAACGCCCAGCTATTTTGTTGTTGTTGTTGTCATTGTTGTTTAGCAGGCCAGGGCTGGGTTCAAACTCACGAGCCCCGGTGCATGTGGCTGGCACCATAACCACTGTAGCGTTAAAATGCATATTTGTGGACCTAATGCAATTAAAGTAGAAATAGTGACAAAAAGATAATAGAGAATTCTTATAAGTTTGTGATTTAAGAAACTGAAATGGTCCTAGTGAAGGGATTTTGTGAGCAAAAGCCTGTATGCAAGAAAGAATGAGGTAGACAAGAACACACATTTCCTTTAGCTTTCCTTGTTAGTGCTTTTCTGGTGTGAATAAGGAAATCTAGGACCCTTTAAATACATTTTCATCTTTGGCTTGGTGCCTGTAGCTCAGTGAGTAAGGTGCCAGCCACATATACCCAGCCTGGGTCTGCCAAACGACAATGACAACTGTAACCAAAAAATACCCGGGTGTTGTGGCGGGCGCCTATAGTCCCAGCTACTCGGGAGGCTGAGGCAAAAGAATTGCTTAAGCTCAAGAGTTTGAGGTTGCTGTAAGCTGTGATGCCATGGCACTCTACCTAGGGTGACATAGTGACACTCTGTCTCAAAAAAAAATTTTTTTTCATCTTATACCCTTGACTATCTTTGGTAAAGTCTTATGTGAGCTTATCAGGACTGGCCTTATTAGTTTAAGCATGATCCAGTGTCAAACACATGCCAGGAAGTGGGTTAGAAATGCAGAACCTTGGGCTTCACACTACTTTAACATTCTAACCAGGTAGTTCATGTGCACATAAGAATTTGAGAAGCTCTGATGGGGGAAGGAGGATGGCAGGGATGGGCATCCACACTAAAATCATTCTTTTCTCTGCCACTAGCTACTCCTTTGTTTCCAAATCTAAAGCTCTCATTTTATGTGTTCCGATAGTGGCCTTCTACATTGTTGACCACTCCTTTTTCCTGAAGGACAAGAACTCTTGGGCTTTCCTCCTTCCCTTGCCTGTCACCATCACCATTTGAACTGTAGGAGCTCTGTGCTTAGCACTTGTCTCCTTTCCTTCCACCTATGGCCTGCTGGGAGCCTTTACTTTCTGATGGTTTGATGACCATCTCTTCTATGGTGACCCCAAGGCTATCTTTCTCTCTCTTTAACTTTGGATTGCTATATGCTATTTATTTCTGGACATATCTACTTGGATTATTCCATAGGCAATTCAAAACTCGAGGCTTGTGGATGAGTGACAAAAAGCAGGGTTTTCTGCGGCTTTTGGAATATGAGCTATTCATAGAAAATTGAGTGTATTTGTATAGGTGTGTAGAGAAATGTGCAGAAAGGGTATTTATCAAGATTGTTAAAAGTATTTGTCTTAGCAACCAGCAAACCGAGAAAGAAACAAACATCCCCAAGAAGAAGGAGAGTAAAGTCAGCATGAGCAAAAACTTCAAACTCCTCTCCACTAGAGCCAAGAGGATTCAGAAGGAACTGGCAGACATCACTTTAGACCCCCCACCTAACTGCAGTGCTGCTCCCAAAGGCAATAACATCTATGAATGGAGATCAACCATTCTAGGGCCTCCAGGATCTGTGTATGAGGGCGGTGTATTCTTCCTTGATACTACTTTTACACCAGAATATCCCTTCAAGCGTTCAAAGGTTACATTTCGGACAAGAGTCTATCATTATAATATTAACAGTCAAGGTGTCATTTGCTTGGACATACTGAAAGATAGTTGGAGTCCAGCACTAACCATTTCTAAAGTCCTCCCTTCTATCTGCTTACTTCTTACAGATTCTAATCCTGCTGACTCGTTGGTAGGAAGTATTGCCAGTCAGTATGTGACCAACAGAGCAGAACATGACAGAATGGCCGGACAGTGGACCAAGAGACATGCTACATAAATTGGGTTTTCACAATTCTTAGATTATTTGTCTGTCACAGAAGAGAGCTGCTTATGATTTTGAAGGGGTGGGGGTGGGTGGGAGTTGGTAAAGAGTAGGTATTTCTATAACAGATATTATTCAGTCTTACTTCCTAAGATTTGGTTGTAACTTAAGGTATCTTACTACAGTAGACACGTAGACTTTTAAAATTGTTATTAGTTCTGCAATATTAGCTGAAATGTAGTACAGAAAAGAATGTACATTTAGATACTTGGGTTCAGTTGCTTGTAGTCTGTAAATTTAAAACAGCTAATTTTGTACGGGTTACACACGTGCCATTTATGTAAAGTCCCTATAAGACTACATGCTTTGTTTTTCTTTCTTTTTTTTTTTTTTGAGATGGAGCCTCAATCTATCCCCCTGGGTGGAGTGCCATGGAATCACAGCTCATAGCAACCTCCAACTCCTGGGCTCAAGCCAGTCTCCTGCCTCTGCCTCCCAAGTAGCTGGGACCACAGGCGCCGGCCACAACGCCTGGCCATTTTTTGGTTGCAGCCATCCTTGTTGTTTGGCGGGCCCGGGCTGGGGATTCGAACCCGCTACCTTAGGTGTACGTGGCTGGTGCCTTAGCTGAGCCTGTTTTTCTTTCTTTTCTTTTTTTTTAAGGAATTTGTTTCCCTTTCTTGGAAGGGAACATTGATATTTAACACTTTTTAGAGACTGTCATCTCATATATATAAAGTGGACACATGGCTATAAGACAATGTATAGGAAATGAGTAGTTAATGTATTTTATTTTATATGCCTATCTACTTTATTGTTAAAAGATTAAAGGTTGAATCAGGACTTGTGGAAACCTGTGGTGAAATACCTTAAGCTGTTAATTATAATGCGTGGAAAAGGAATTGCTCTGTGGATTGGTTGTATGTTGTGGAGTACTTAAGTCTACATTTGTTACTGTGCTAATAAATAATATTAAAAACAAAACAAACAAATAGGCTTGGCACCTATGGCTCAATCGGCTAAGGCGCCAGCCACGTACACCTAAGGTGGCGGGTTCGAATCCCCAGCCCAGGCCTGCCAAACAACAATGATGGTTGCAACCAAAAAATGGCCGGGCGTTGTGGCGGGCGCCTGTGATCCCGGCTTCTTGGGAGGCTGAGGCAGGAGACTCGCTTGAGCCCAGGAGTTGGAGGTTGCTATGAGCTGTGATTCCATAGCACTCTACCCAGGGGGATAGCTTGAGGCTCCGTCTCAAAAAAAAAATATATATGATGGGGAGGCAGTGCCTGTGGCTTAAGGAGTAGGGTGCCAGCCCTATGTACCAGAGGTAGTGGGTTCAAACCCAGCTCTGGCCAAAAGTGCAAATATATATATATATAGATAGATAGATAGATAGATAGATAGATAGATAGATAGATAGATAGATAATGGGTCAGGTCAAGTGGCTCATGCCTACAATTCTAGCTCTCTGGGAGGCTGAGGCAGGTAGATTGCTTGAGCTTACAAGTTTGAGACCAGCCTGGAAAAGAGTGAGATCCTGTCTCTACTAAAAATAGAAAAACTAGCCTGGGATTGTGGCAGGTACCTGTAGTTCCAGCTACTTGGGAGGCTGAGGCAAGAGGATTGCTCAAGCTCAAGAGTTTGAGGTTGCTGTGAGCTATGACACCAAAGTATTCTACCCAGGGCAACAGAGTAAGACTTTGTCTCAAAAGAAAAAAAAAAAGCCATGATGAACAAAATATCAAAATTTTAGGTCATGACAGGATCTGACCCTGCATTCATAGGATTCAGCCTCACCCATCTCATACTATTTCTAGTTTGTAAGCAAGAAAAATAATGATTAATTGTGCTAGACATTCTAATGAGTTGCAATAATTTACATATTCCTTATATAATTCTATAAGGTAGGATTTACTTCATCTTCCCATGGCTTTGTAGACAAGGAAATGAGGGGCACAGGAAATGACCATCTTCTTGGTCAGAGAGGTTAAGTGCATATCTCAAGGTCACACTGCTAGTAAGTGGCTGAGCCAGGATTTGAACCTAGTCAAGCAGGCTTCAGAGTCCATTTCCACAGCCAAAATACCACGTTACCTGTCAGCACTAAAGAAGTCATCAGTAATCCACAGTTAGCCTCTGGGCCTGCAGCTGGAAAAAGGTGCTGTTCCTTCTGCATCCTGCACCAGCAGCGTTGGCCACGGGCATGTCCTGTTCTCTGTGCTCCCACCAGCCCGTCTGGCAGTGAGTCCCTCAGAACCACCTGGCACTATTTAGGTCCAAAACTTCAGGGGCAACACACAATTATTAAATACAATCTAAAAAACAATAAATAAAATTACTCAGGCTCCTGAATGCCAGAACTTTTCTGAGCCTTGATGAGGAGATTAATTACACCAACAAGTGTTTGTATTGTGACTGAGATTTGAAGAACTCCTCAAATGGTTTTATTTCTAGTGCAGTGAAAAAAAACAAATTTTAAATGGTCCGTCTTTGTGCCATTGAGATAAGCTGAGCTTTCAGAGCTCGTGTCCAACATAGTAGCTGCGGGGATTTTAAAAGTGAAATTTAAATTAATTAATATAAAACTTTTGCCCCTCTGTTGTACTAGACACCTGTCGAGTGCACAAGGGCCACGTGTAACTGGTAACTACCATGTTGGAACAGTGAAGATAGAAAACATTTCCGTCTTTGTAGCAGAGTCTTGGAGGAAGGGCCAGGGCTAGACATCCTGGTGGTGGGGGAGAGAAGGGCAGAGTTCCTCAAAGAGGGTGCATGGGAGTCCACACTTGAAGGATAAACAAGGTATCAGAGGAAGGGAAAGGATTTCTAGGCAGAGGCAACAGTTTGGCTAAAGGCTGGTGGGGTTCATGAGGCTAGATCACGCAGAGGGGCCCTTGCATAGCAAGCTCAAGATCATGGGAGCCAGGGGAGGCACCTGAATGGGGTCAGAGCTGTGTTGAGACCCCAAATGTCAGAGCTGGAGTGGAGGAAGTCTTGGCAATCTCCAGGTCTCACCCTCCAGTTTGAGAAGAGGAAGCAAAGCAAAGCTTGGGCCAGTTTATATGACACCTGAGGTGGCAGATGGGCCTATACAGACCTGTGTTTTGGACCCTAGTTCTAGGCTGGGTCCCTCCTAAGGGACCCAGGACGTGCTAGAGTGGACTTTGGGGGTATTCCCAGCAGAGGAAGGTTGGAGTCCTTTACAGACAAATGCTTACTGACCTCCATGTCTCATCTTCCACTGTCTGCAAGAACAGGCACTAAAAAGCAACCAACTAAACACATGAGCTAACAAACAAGGGCCAGAGAGAGAGAAGCCCTTATTTTAAATTCTTATAGCATCCCTGGGGCTGGCTAGGGAAGGGGAAAGGGGTTCCAGGTACCTAGACCTTTCTGTGGTTCAGTTTCATCACGTATAATTGAGGATCATAATACTAATTACTTCAAAAGTTGTTGAGTATTCATAAAACAAAGTTAATACATGTAAAGCAGTAAAACAGTGTCTGCCACATAGGAAGAACACAGATGGTATTTAATCAGGGAATGATAATGTCTGTTGAGTGACTGAACGAATGGTTAGAAGAGAGCTGAGTGGTGACTCCTACGTTCTCCTGCCTGCCGTTGGGCAGAGAGAGAGATTTCTTCCCTATCATGTTCAATATGATTCAGGGTGCATATAAGGAGCATTTAATGGGGGCCTGACCTGGCTAGAGGATGGGGAACATTCACCCAAGGAAGTGACATTTTAATGGGTACCAAAGGATGAACAGGAGTTTACCAGGTAAAGCAAGCAAAGAAGAGAGCAGGTGTGAAGGCTTGAAGATGGTAGCATGGGTTTTATTCCAAGGCACTAGGGAGCCATCACAAGATTTGGAACAGGGAAAGGATGTGATTAGAGTTACGATACTAAAAAGCCCTTCTGTGGCTTTGAAGGGAAGCAAGGACTGTCAAGGAACATGTAACAGAAATGGTAGAGGCTAGACTAGGGTAGGGCCTGGGGTACAGGGAAGTAGATGCATTTCCCATACATTTTCAGTGTAGAGGTGAGGGGGTCCAGCACAGAAACAGCTGTGATGGACACTGAAGCAGGTAGTGGAAGCAGGGAGGCCCCAGTTCCCTGAGAAGACCATGAGAAACCCAGGTTCAGGTGAGGGCCATCAAAAGATGGGCATGTCCACATTCTAGTTTCAGGAGCGCTGGGTGTCCGAGAAGCCCATTGCAAAGATGCTGATCCAGGACCCCAGCTCAGTGTACTGCTTGTCTCTCCCCACTGACCCTTCACCAGACCGTAAATGCCATAAGAGCAGGATTCATATCACTTTTGTCCATGGCTATGTATTCTGGCATCCAGAGAAGGGCCTAGCACACAGTAAGTGCTCAATCAGTGTTGAGTGAATCCCTAGGTGATAGAATCTATGTGGCAGGGCTTGGGCAGGTAGCAGCTTGGTGCTCCAGCCCCTGAACCCAGCCTGTTCCTGCAGCCCCACAGGCAGTAGCCGTTATGCCTCCTCAGGGGAGCTGAGCCAGGGGAGCTCACAGCTGAGCGAGGACTTCGACCCAGATGAGCAGAGCCTGCAGGGCTCTGAGTTGGAGGACGAGCGGGACGGGGACTCCTATCACTCGTGCCACAGCTCCGTCAGCTACCACAAAGACTCACCGCGCTGGGACCAGGATGAGGAGGAGCTGGATGAGGAGGAGCTGGATGAGGATCTGGAGGACTTCCTAGAAGAAGAGGAGCTGCCTGAGGATGAGGAGGAGCTGGAAGAGGAGGAGGAGGAGGAGGAGGTGCCTGACGATGTGGGCAGCTATGCCCAGCGTGAGGATGCAATCGTGGCTGAGCCCAAAGACTTCAAGCGCATCAGCCTCCCACCAGCCACCCCTGGGAAGGAGGACAAGGCCCCAGTCTTGCCTGCTGAAGGCGACATGGCCAAGGCAGCCCCCAAGCCAGCCACGCCCGAGGAGGTGACTGTCACTGATCAAGCACCCGAGCCCGAACCCTCCAAGGCCGAGGAGAGGTAACGAGAGGTGGCTGAGGAGTCGAAAGAGCTATCACAAGTCATAAGGCCAGTGGAGCTGCAGTGGCTCTAGTGTGGACCTAGGTAGTTGCCAGGGCTGGAAGTTGTCCCAGGGCCATGGGTTTATTGAAGGGATCATAAGTGCCAGTGAATTGGGGAGGTCAAAGGTGTTCACTGGAGTCATGAATGGGTGTAAGGGGTTGTGACCTTAGGGGTTGCTGGGGTTGGAGAAGACACAGGGCTTCAGAAGGATTCTTTGCAAATAGGATTACAAAGGATCACAGGGGCTGAGAGTAGTGAAAAGGGACCATGACAGTGTCAGGGAAGGAGTGAGGGGCATTGAGGTGGATCAGTAGGTACACATGTGGGTCCTAGTGTCTTCGAGGGGCTAGAGATGCCCCTGGATTGGAGGGTAGGCGCACAAGGGAAGGTCAGAGTCATGGAGGGCTGGCCTTGAAGCTTCCCAGCTTTCCCTGCCTCAGTTTCAGGCCGCGAGAGGATGAAGGCAGCCAGGAGGGTCAGGACTCCATGTCCAGAGCCAAGGCCAACTGGCTGCGAGCCTTCAACAAGGTGCGGATGCAGCTGCAAGAGGTGAGTAAACAGGTGGCTCATTCCCCAACCACACTCTGCCTGGCCCTGCCCAGTGCTCCTTGCATACAGGGCTTGGCCACACCCAGTACCCCCACGCAGACACCCAGCCTGGTGACGCCCAGTGCCCCACCTGCAATCATGTTAGCCAAGCCAAACACTTTCATCAGCACCCAGGCCCAGCCTGGCCATGCCCCACCCACTCTGGCTCTCTCGGGCCACGCCCACAAACAGCTCACGCTTTCCCCTTGCATTACTCACATTCAGCCTGGCCACGCCCAATTTCTCACCTATACCTAGCCCAGTCACACCCAATGCCTCCACTCCAACCCAGATTGGCCAGGACCAACTCTTTTCCCACACCCAGCCCTTTACCACACCCACAGCAAGTCTGGTCACTCCCATGCCCCGCCCACACCAGTCTAGTTATAACTATTCCTAATCCCTACACCAACCCTAGTCATGCCCATTCTGGTCATACCTATACCCCACTCCCACCCAACCTGATCATGTCTGCACATGCCCATGCCTTCATGTTCTTTGGCCTCCTCCATATCCAGCCTATAGACAGGCTGGTTGCTCCCATTTATCCACTGGCACCCTACCACGCTTGTGCCCCTCTAGCCATGTTCTTCCTTGGCTCCACTCACACCTGCAATGGCATCTTGCTTGGCAGCCCCTCTGTGTTACTAGATAGGGGATGTGAGATTGGGGAGGTAGGATCAGACATAGTACAACAGTACCCCTTCCCGTTCCTGGCCCAGCCCCTGCTAATGACCTTTCCTACCTACAGCTTGACCCCGCCCATCTCCAGCCCAGCCTGCACCCCCACACCAGCCAGGACTTTCTATTTGGGGAGGGAGGAGAGGCAGCTGGAGCTTAGGGCTGAAGTAAGACTACAGCTATGTCAAGGGTCAATTCATGGTTAGGGATGGAGGTCAGGGTTAGAGTCACAGTCAGAGGTCAGAGGTCATGGTTAGAATTAGTGTTAGACAAAGGGGTTAATGCTTGGGGTCAAAATGGAGGTCATTGTCAGGGCTGGGGGAAGGTCTGACAGGTCAGAACAGTATGGGAGGAATTAGATGCAAAATAGAATAACATCAGAACCATTGAGGCAGAGTTGAGGCATTCACTTTTTTATTCATTTGACTCACTCTGGGCTGGGTACAGAGCAGTGTTGCTATCCAGGGTGGTCCCCCAAAATGAGGTGGTGCTAGCAGGAAGAAATTCTAAATAGACTCCAGAGGCAGAAAGTTCAAACCAAATTTCTTATCTGTTTTAAAGTAGAATTTTATTTTATTTTTATTTTCGAGACAAGATCTTGCTCTGTTTCCCCAGCTGGAATGCAGTGGCAGAATCATAGATCACTGCAGCTTTGAATTCGTGGGTTCCTGCCTTAGCCTCCCAAGTAGCTGGGATTATAGGTGCTCTCTGCCATGCCTGGCTAATTTTCTTTCACTTTTTTTTTATAGACAGGATCTTGCTATGTTGCCCCAACTGATCTTAAACTCCTGGGCTCGAGCGATCCTCCCAACTTAGCCTCCAAAGTAGCTGGAATTTCAGGCATGAGCCACTGCACCTGCAGTTTTTTTTCTTTTTTTTACTAAATAATATTTTCACATGGTTCTAAATTCAAAAGGTATCAAAGAGTATATGGCAAAAAAGCTATTGAATAGTAATTTTTGCTGTTGGCAGATCAAATAAAAAACACCAGCTACCACTGGAACCATGTGACATAAAAAGAAAAATAAACTATAAGAGAGCACTGTATCCTTTTACTTTATTCTCCAGTGTTTTTAAGAACCATTTCTTTTTAAATAAAACTTCAGCTTGAAAAAAAATAAAAAATAAATAAACTATAGAATTAGTGATATAACAAGAAAAATAAACATGGACAAGTTCTCTGGGTTTCATAGAAAAGGCATGAAACTAATCCAAGGCAATCAGGAAAACTCCCTGGAGATGATACTTAAGGAGAAGGGACATCCAAAATATTTCAACAATGTTTCAGAAGAGTACTGCCCACTCCCATGATTTATGTGTTAACCCTTTAGTTGCAAGATGGAGGGCAGGTAGGGGGTGAGTGAGACCTGAGTGATAAACAGAGGCTGGTTGGGTCTGGAAGATGAGAGAGGATGCCAGCTAGCAGCACAGCTCAGGCAAAGGCCCTGGGGCATACAGCAGATGAATAAATGAGGCTGAAAGGAGTTTAGGGGATGACAAGATCTTACAAGTGTTCCAGAAATTTTACCTCCTGAGGATCCCAGAACTATAGAGCATGAACCATTATTTAAGATGATGCTAACAGATACCTAGGTGTGATCGATGGGGAGACCAAAGTCCACTGAGGTGAGTGAAAAAGAGGACCTCCTCTCTCCTCCAGCTCATTTTACAAATGGACAAACTAAGGCCCAGTGAAAGCCAGGGAGCTCCCTAAGGATACACAGCGAGGAAAAGGACCCAGGCCTCCTGACTCCCAGCATAAAGGGAGTCAGAAGTGGGTATGATGCCTTCCTTAGGAAGAGAGGGAGTGACCACACTGACCATGTCTGTCTGTCCTGCAGGCCCGGGGAGAAGGGGAGATGTCCAAATCCCTGTGGTTCAAAGGCGGGTAAGTAATGAAACTGAGCCATGGGAAGAAGTTTTGAACCCAGAGCCCAAGACTTGTTTATACCTACGCCTCAGCCTACTGAGGGCCAGGAGGGGTTCTATTTAGACAAGGGACAGATTAATCACAGAAAAAAATAACATGGCCACTCTCATAAGACACAAAACCACAGACAGATGCCAGAGATAATCATCTTTTAATTGATACAAAGACACTGAATTCTCACAGCAAACCCAGCCAGGGTGGGGAGGGAGCTGCTATCCCTATGTTACAGATGGAGAAATTGAGTCCAGAGAGGTATGTGCTTGCTCAAGCCACTTACGTAAGTCATGACCATTTCTCCATAGAAATAAATGTAAGATAAAGTAGAAACTATTTCCTGCACTATACATCTGGAACCTTGGAGGGAAATTTTTGCTCTGATTCTATTTTTAAATGACTCAGATTATTGCTACAGTTGCTGGCTCTTTAATTAGTGATGGTTGTTTAGTCTTCAGTGGAGCATGTTGTCATATCAATCCTCCTAAGTTACTTCTCAGAGGTGTTGGATGGTGAGGTTAGTGCATGCACAAGATATTTTAAAATCATGCCCATGTTTTAAAATAGCAGCAAGATAGTGACCTCTTTCCTTTGTACATCCCTTGCAAACACGAAGGGAGAGAGCAGCTGGGAATCCCAAATACATGAGCAGATGCCCTGGTTGGAGATCCCTGTAGGCAGGGCCTGAAATAGGGATTCTTGTGCTCATGATTTATGAAGGAACTGGTCTCAGGAGAAACCTGTGAGGCAGGCAGCATCAGACAAGGGGAAGCAGCTGAAGAACGATGTCATTCAGGATCTCTAAGGTCATTTAATCCGACCCTGCAGGAAGCTCTGTAACATGAATAGCATTTCAGGGCTTGTCCAGGGTCCTTGGCTACCAGGCACCTCTCTCAGTGGCCAATGAGAACCTTCTGGAGAAGGACAACATTTGAAACCTCTATGGGACAGCTGTACCTTTCAATAAAGGGGATTGGGACAGGTCACTACAGCATCTGCTACAATGGCCAGTTACCATTAATTCACCAGCTGAGGCAAAGCCACCAAGATCTTGACAACAACATAAACACAATTTCCAATTCTCTTTTCCATTAGCTTTGAAATCACTCTTTCCTAAATAGATTCTAAACATATACATATATTCCCAATTTTGATCATAAAAAAAGGTTTTGCTCCTATTTTAGTATAGTATAGTATAGTGTTTATTTATTTATTTTTTGAGGCAGAGTCTCACTATTTTGCCCTTGGTAGAGTGTGGTGGTATCACAGCTCACAGCAACCTCAAATTCATGGGCTTAAGCGATTCTCTTGCCTCAGCCTCCCCAGTAGCTGGGATTACAGATGCCTGCCACAGTGCCCAGCTATTTTTTTGTTGTATTTTGTTGTTATTGTTGTTTAGCAGGCCCCAGGCTGAGTTCGAACCCACCAGCCCCAGTGTATGTGGCCGGCGCCCTAACCACTGAGCTAAGGGCACCAAGCCATTAGTATAGTATTTAGATTTGCCTCGACTCAAATTTTCATTCAAAGTGGGCAACTGTCTTCCCATTTTCTAGATGAGGAAGTTGAGGCTGGGTACCTTCAATTCCTTGGGGATGCTGCAACAAAGTACCGTGAAAGGGTGGCTTAAAACTACCTAAATGTATTCTTTCTCAATTCTGGAAGCCATAAATTCCAAGGTGTCAGCAGGGCCACAGTCCCCCTGAAACATGTAAGAGAAAAGCCTTCCTTGCATCTTCTAGCTTCTGGTGTTTGCTTGAAATTCTGCTTCATTCCAGTCTCTGCCTCCATCATCACATGGTTGTTTCCCCCGTATATGTGTCTTCTTACAAGGACACCACTACAACCTCATATTAACTAATCACATCTGCAATGACCCTATTTCCAAATAAGGTCATCTTCTGAGGTAGAAGAGGTTAGGGCTTCAACATATTCATTTCCAGAACTCAATTACATTCTTAACACCTGGGGAGGTCGAGTGTCCTGCCCAGGCCTCTGATAATGCCTGTGTGAGGAACTGGGTGGCCTGGACCCTCAAAATCTCTGTGTGTCTTGCAGCCCGGGGGGTGGTCTCATCATCATTGACAGCATGCCAGACATCCGCAAAAGGAAGCCTATCCCACTCGTTAGCGACCTGGTAAGCACTTCACCCTTCACTCCCACAGCAGAGCAGGCCTGCTATAAGCAATGTGCCACCTGTGCAACTGCTCATGGTGGACCTGGGGCTGGGGGCTGACTAGGGATTCCTTGGGTCTAATACAGTCTGATTTCTACTCCACGTGCTGCATGGATGCTTCAGGCTATGGTGAGTGATGGAGACCTTGACCCCTTGGGTGTCCTCTCCCAACTTCCTCACTGGGATCTTCCAAACCAGCCCCCAATTTATAGATTTCCGGGGAACATTGCCATGTACTACCATTCATGGGTAGGGAGAAGAACATATGACTCATCACCTCTGAGCTACCTTGGTTCATGGTGAGGCTGATGGTTTAGCTCTGTGGTTGGTGACCATGGCCAAGCATGGCTCCCAAGTCCTGTCTGGGGGTGGTGTAAGTCAGGGATGTGGGGCTATTCACTTCCAGGGTCCCTTCTAAAACAGAACCTCTGTAATTTTCTAATTTCTTTGCTGAGTCTGCACTGGCTGCCATCATGACCTATTTCCAATTTGCTCCAATCTGTGGCTGGTGGCCCCAATCCATGGCTGGCCTTTCCCATCTGTGACTGTGAATTCTTCCCCTGGCAATGATCCCCTGCGTGTCAACCCTGGTGACTCCCACCTCTGTGACCTTCCCTCTCCAGTCCTTGGTCCAGTCCAGGAAAGCAGGCATCACCTCAGCCTTGGCCTCCAGCACATTGAACAACGAGGAGCTGGTATGTGGGAAGCCGCCCTCTCATGGGGTGGGAGCGGATTGGGATGGGAGCTCCCGGTAATGTCCAAGCCCCTGAGGATTCCCAGGAAGAGAAGGGTCGGGTGGCAGACACTGGCATAACCCACCAAGGATTCTGATTGCTTGGGAGTCTGGGAGGGGCTGGGAGTTTACTGTGATCAGCACTGGGATGGAGCAGAGCAGGACAGCACACTGTATCCCATGGTAGTATTAATGTGCACAAATATGATTTAATAAAAAAGAAAAGAAAAAGACAGTGGCCCCTTTCAGGTTAGGGCCACTGCTGCACCCCATGTCTTACTCTCCTCTTCAGAAAAACCACGTTTACAAGAAGACCCTGCAAGCCTTAATCTACCCCATTTCGTGCACGACGCCACACAACTTCGAAGTGTGGACGGCCACCACGCCCACCTACTGCTATGAGTGCGAGGGGCTATTGTGGGGCATCGCGCGGCAAGGCATGCGCTGCACCGAGTGTGGCGTCAAGTGCCACGAGAAGTGCCAGGACCTGCTCAATGCCGACTGCTTGCAGCGTGAGCGCGGGCCGAAGTGCGGGGAGAGGGGTTGGAGTAGGGACCCTTGGAGCTTCTACACCGGCCCAAATCGAAGCGGGCGGGGCGTTCTGGAGGCAGGGAATCTAGGGGGAGGTGGACTGGATTGAAGGGAAGGGTTGATGAGTAGGGAACCATGGGGTGGGGAAAGACGGGGTGGATCAGACCAGGGGGGCGGATGTCTTGGAGACCCTCCAGACTGGAGGGGGCAGGGCTATGGGCAGGACATCACCAGGGTTGGGGTGAGGGGGGCAAAGGATTGCAATAGGGCATCCTGAGGGGCCGGGGTGCTGCTGGAGGGTAGAAGCAGAGCCAATGGGGCAGGACCCCGCGGGGAAGGGTCATGGGTTCGAGGGGAGAAGGGTAGGGCGAATGTCAGGGACTACCAAGACTGGGCAAAGGGAGAGCTTAATGAGAACAGGTGGTTCCCCAGGAGAACAATGGGTTAGCTCAGAAGAGGGAGTGGGTCTCAGAGAGGAAAGAGCCTCACACTGGAAGGATACTGTGGAAGGAGTTTGGAAGGAGGTGGGGACTCAGAATGGAAGATTGTGGAGGAGCCAGATCAGAGTGCTAGGGCACAAACGGGGTAGGGCCCAGAAAGAGGTGAAGACTCAAGGGGGCAGGGCTCAAGGTAGGAGTGAGGCTCTGAGAAGGAGCGGGAAGTAGAGGGTGAAAGGTATGGTTGGGGGGGATTCAGAAAGCAGGTAGGAAACTAGCTTCTGGAGGGGGATCCCCTAGGCCCCCACGACTTAAAGTGCCACAGCCAAGGACGCTTTCTAGTGGGGGCGGGGCTCTCGCTCTGGAGAGGACACACAAGGCAGGGTGCACTTGGGACAGTGACCGGCCGCGGGCGTCCGCAGGTGCTGCGGAGAAGAGCTCCAAGCACGGGGCGGAGGACCGCACACAGAATATCATCATGGTGCTCAAGGACCGCATGAAGATCCGGGAGCGCAACAAGCCCGAGATCTTTGAACTCATCCAAGAGATCTTCGCTGTCTCCAAGACCGCGCACACGCAGCAGATGAAGGCAGTGAAGCAGAGTGTGCTGGACGGCACGTCCAAGTGGTCCGCCAAGATCAGCATCACTGGTGAGGGAGCATGGGCGGCCATGGGGCCCAGTCCTTCTCAACCCCCTGTGCTGGGTCTCGTGGTTCTGTCTCTCCTCTTTGCTGCGTGAAATTGAACGTGCTTGTGTCTATCCCATGTCTATGTGTGTGGTGCTCATGGAGGTGGCCAGGAATGTCTCCAAACACTTGCGCTTGACATTCCATCTGGGTGCACCTAGTTTGGTGCCCTTCAGAAGGAAGCCCCAAGAAAAGAAGTTGAAGGCACATGGTTTATCTGGGAAGTGACCCCAGAAAGCCCTAGCTAGGGGTGGAGAAGTTAGGCAAAGGGAGAAAAGAGGGTACCAACAAGCAGGCAATGATGTGGGTGCCTGGGACAATTAAGGGACAATGTTGAACATGCAGTTCAGAGTGGTCCTACACAGGTGCTAGGGCAGTGGGAGTGTTTATCCATGCCCAATCTCATCTATATTTCCTGATAAGCAGATGGAGGATTTCAGCGTATATAGGCTATATAGGAAATAACCCCAGGAAGTCTATGAGGAGTCAGAAAGGGAAGGGTCCCTGCAGGAGGCACTAACAAGCTGGTGGGCACGTGGGGCTCAGTTCCCCTAGGTACCCCAGGGAGCTCAGGGGTAGGAGCACCTTCTCATTGTTACTGGCTGAGGGCTCCCTCCATATTAACTCTCTATGGAGGCTGCTGTGCCCAGTGGTTCATTGTTCTTAGGCCATATCACAGGTGTCCCCATTAGTAAGCAGCCTGAAGCATGTGGCAATGACTTCTTGGCATGCCTCACTCCTTGAATGCACGTTTGTGTTTGTCCTGTTTGTGTCTTTCAGTGGTCTGTGCCCAGGGCTTGCAGGCAAAGGACAAGACAGGATCCAGTGACCCTTACGTCACAGTCCAAGTTGGGAAGACCAAAAAACGAACAAAAACCATCTATGGGAACCTCAACCCTGTGTGGGAGGAGAATTTCCACTTGTAAGTGTCTGGCTGGGTCCCCAGTCCCATGAGGGTCTCCCAAGACTGGCCCTATGCAGGCCTCCCTACTCCCATCCCTAATTCCTCCTCCCCTTCCCCCTCGCCGCAGTGAATGTCACAACTCCTCTGACCGCATCAAGGTGCGTGTCTGGGATGAGGATGATGACATCAAATCCCGCGTGAAACAGAGGTTCAAGAGGGAATCTGATGACTTCCTAGGCCAGACGATCATCGAGGTGCGGACGCTCAGTGGCGAGATGGACGTGTGGTATAACCTGGGTGAGATGAGGGCGTTCTGGGAGGCTGAGCCTGCTGGTGAGGGGTGGGGAACCAAGGATCCAGCCAGAGCAGGGAGCCCATCCAGAGGGGAGAGACATATTTTCAGGAGTTTGGTCAAGGAGCCTAATCTGATGGGGGAGGCAGGGTCTCTGAACCCAAATCAATGGGGGCCAGAAGCATCCAGGAAGCACTTAATTCAGTTTATGATGGGGTGAGGGGATCAGAATCTCCATATCCCAGACCATGAGGGAGGCAGGAAGCAAGATCTAGTCTGAGGAGGGAGGCACAGACTGGAACTCAATCTGAGAGAGAAAATTAACCTTTGAGAATCTAGTCTAAGGAATGGCATATTGTTTGGGAATACTAACATGAGAGGGCTGCTACAGATCCAAGATCGCTATGTAATGAGGAGAATCTGGAGAGCAGAATCTGACAGGGGTGGAGGGGTGTGAGCCCAATCTGAGGAGCTAGGAAGAATCCAATCTGAGAAGGGTGAGCAGAACGCAGGAAGCTCTTGGGTCGGTTGGGGGAATCTAGATATCACATTTTGATTGGGAAGGCAGGAATCCTGGGGGTCCTAGTCTGAGGAGGGAGGCACAGACCCAGGAATACTAAGATTAGTAGACTCTGGAGAGTGTGATATGATGGGGAAGCAGCAGGAAGAGCTACTAGTGTAAGGAAGGAGACAGAAACCTCATCGGAGTGAAGAAGCAAAGCCTGGGGTCCTAGTTTGAAGGAATAAGCAAGGCCTCAGGAATTGTAGTGTAACCGGGGAGACACAAGCCTAGGAAGCCAATCTAAAAAGAGACACCCAGGCCTTAATTTCAGGGAATCTAAGAGCTAAAAATTCATGCATACATTAAAATAGCCCAGGGCTACAGTGGGAAGTCCTGAAGTTGCCATCTCTTTCTGCCCTGCAGATAAGCGAACTGACAAATCTGCTGTGTCAGGTGCCATCCGGCTACACATTAGTGTAGAGATCAAAGGCGAGGAGAAGGTGGCCCCCTACCACGTTCAGTACACCTGTCTGCATGAGGTGAGGACCAACCCTCGGCCCATCCCACACTCCCTCCAACTGCCAGCTACTCATCTCCAGGTTCTTCTTTCTGTCCTAGCCTTAAACAGTCATGTCTCGGCTGTTTGCATCTGGGTCTGTCTCTTCCAGCTGCCTAGGGGTTCCTGAAGAGAATGTTATCCCCAGGATTTAGTGTGTTCAATGAATGCTGATAAATGAAAGAATGAGTGAATGGACAAATGAGTGAAGAGTAGATAAAAAGATAGATGGAGAGATGGGTGAATGCATGAATGGATAGATAAGTTGGTAGGTAGATGCATAAATAGGTGAATAAAGGATGGCTGTATTCTTGAATGATTAGAAGCATAGATGAGTGGATGGGTAAATTTTAGTGTATTTGGATAAACTGATGGGTTAATAAACAGATCGGTAGATAGATGGTTGAATGGATGGATAGATGAATTCTTGGGCATATTAAGTTGTAAGTAGATAGATGCAATGGATGGATAGATATGTGGTTGAATTATTAAAAGGATGGATGAGTGTAGGGGTGAATTTTTGAGTAGTTGGATGAGGACAGATGTGTAGTGAGTAAATGGATGGTGGAAAGATGACTAGATGGGTGAGTGTGTGAATGGATGGATAAGTGGATAAATGGATAGACGTACATACAGATGGATGGGTGTGTATGGTAGTAGATATATTCATGTGTGATTGAATTACTGAAAGGATGGATGAGTGGATAGATGAAATTTTGGGCAGTTGGATGGGTAGGTGGGTGGATGGATGGATGAAGAGGAGATGAACAAATTAATGAATAAACAGACAGATGGATGATGTAAGGCCTCAGACCCTGGGACCTCTGAAGAGTAGATAAAAAGGATAGATGGTTGAATGGATGGATAGATGACTACATGTTCTCCCCTTTGGTGGCAGAATTTGTTCCACTTTGTAACGGATGTGCAGAACAATGGGGTTGTGAAGATCCCAGATGCCAAGGGTGATGATGCCTGGAAGGTTTACTACGATGAGACAGCTCAGGAGATTGTGGATGAGTTTGCCATGCGCTACGGTGTTGAGTCCATCTACCAAGCCATGACGTGAGGCCGCAGGCTGGGGCAGACATAGGGCGAGGTGCAAAACATAGGAGGGTGGGGGGTCACCAAATGGACACTGGCAGATCTGGAGTGGGAGGGGTTCTTAGAGGAGAAGGAGCCAGAGAGGAAGTGAGTATGGTGGGGGTTACATGATTCTGAAGATCGTATAAAGTGCCAGTAAAGTACCCTGGAGATCAAAAAAGTGCCAGTATTGACAGCTGGAGTGACAGGGACCAAAGAACCACAGTCAGGAGCTGAGATAAGGCAGCTCAGATGGATGGAAAGACAGACACAGACACAAAGAAGAGATGCAGAATCAGGCATAAGAATGGCTTGGGGGGTGGGGCAAGGGAGGCATTAGAGTAGGGAACACTGCCTGTCCTGGCTAGACCCCAGGCCCAATGCCTCCTGCTCCCTCTTGCCAGCCACTTTGCCTGCCTCTCCTCCAAGTACATGTGCCCTGGGGTGCCTGCCGTCATGAGCACTCTGCTTGCCAACATCAATGCCTACTATGCGCACACCACCGCCTCCACCAACGTGTCTGCCTCCGACCGCTTCGCTGCCTCCAACTTCGGGGTCAGTCCTAGGGGTTGGGACTGGAGGATTAGGGAGAGCCCAATCCTGTGCTAATCAGATCTAGTGTGACTCCTGGGTCCCTAATCTGGACCCAATTTGTACCAGTCATTCCCCTCTCTAAGCTCTGTAGAATGAAAACAAATGTTATCAGAGTTCAGTGCAATGGTGGATGGGGTGCACTCAGTGTATAGTGGGCACTCAGTCAAGTATGGCAGCCACCAACATTAGCTACTTCACATGAGCAACATATCCTGCCTTCATTCATTCTCTCTCCTCCCCTGCCTCCTCAGAAAGAGCGCTTTGTGAAACTCCTGGACCAGTTGCATAATTCCCTGAGGATTGACCTCTCCATGTACCGGGTAGGAAATGCATACATAAAGATTTGCTGCCTCCTGTGCACTTGTGTGTGCCTAGAGGGGACAGTTACCAGCAGGTGTGTACATGGGAGGACCCATCTTAACACATAGGATGTGTTCCTCTGAACCATATACACATATATGAGCAGTACCTACCTAAACATGCTTGGTGCATCCAAGCAGAACCCCACCTGCATCAAGGTGTTTGAATTACCACCCCCTAGCCCACCTCCTGAAACTTGAGAAGCTTTGTATCCCCTCTAAAATACTGTCTCCCATCCCCCCTGAGTCCTCTTCCATAAACCCACCTCTCTTTCTGCTCCCAACAGAATAACTTCCCAGCCAGCAGCCCGGAGAGGCTCCAGGACCTCAAATCCACTGTGGACCTTCTCACCAGCATCACCTTCTTTCGGATGAAGGTAGAAAAGGACTCAGTTCCATTATCTCCCTCCAAGGAGGATTCTCTAAGACTCCCAGTTTATAGAACAAGTAACATTTTTCCTGGAAAGTAGCATCCTTTCTCAGTAACATCCTGCCTTCATATTACTTTTTCTTAACCACACAATGACTTGTAGCCACTTCCTGAGTACCTCCTCTCCCAGCTGTGCTCACCCCTGCCTGTCCTCCTCCCTGCAGGTACAAGAACTCCAGAGTCCTCCCCGAGCCAGCCAAGTGGTAAAGGACTGTGTGAAAGCCTGCCTCAACTCTACTTATGAGTACATTTTCAACAACTGTCATGAACTCTATAGCCGGGAGTACCAGACAGACCCGGTGAGGAGCCTAGATAGGGCAAAATAGAACAGGGGACACCAACTGGACATGGGCCCAGCTCTGCCCCTTCCTGGGGAATTTTAGCTGTTCTGCACCTCAGTAACTTCTTCTGTAAACTGGAGTCATAAATCCTCATCTCGGGATTGGGAAGAAAATCAATGAGATACAAGTTTTAGAAAAAATACAGTAGGCACACAGTACATTTGGTTTCTTAGTTGAGGCTGGCATAAAACATTGTGCCTGGCCCAGAATCACTGTTCAGTAAATGTTGAGTTGAATTAAATTTCTTGGGTCACTTCACTTCAATTTCAGATCATCCAACAAGTGCTTATCTATACATATAGTGTCCAGGGTTTGTGGATAAAGTTTCAAGGAGCTTATTAGTCCTTTATGAGAAAAAGAGGTAAAAATTAGAAATTTACAACCAAGGGTGATTTGTACAGAGATAGGGGAATCTCAGGATGACTTGAGAGCCTGAGTGCATCCTTACCATGGCTTCTCCTAAGCCTGGATCAGTTCAATTTTATTAATATTTCATTCTGTTCCTTTACATTCAGTTGACTTGATTTGAAATCAGTCATTCTTATCTGAATTGGGTTTAGGTGAACTGTATCAAATTGGGTTGAGTTTAGTTCAACTAGAATTTGTTTAGTTTAATTTATTTCTATTTGGTTGACTTAACTTACAATTGTTCTTGAATAATTAGCGAGCAAAACTGAGCTGCATTAAGTTGAGTTTAAGCAAGTACAAATTCATTCAGTTCTGTTCAGTCCAGTTGTTCTAAATGGGGTTAAATTAGCTTGAGTTAGGATGACCTGGATTGTTGAATCAGGTGCTGCTGATTTCAACTGAGATTAAATTAGGCTGATTTTCATTGAATACTCTAATTTCCATGGATAACTAAAGTTAGGTTGAATTAGCCTGAGTATCTTAGGCTTGTTTTAGATAGGTAGAGTGAGGTTGGGTTGACTTACACTGAGTTAGATTCAATTGGGTTGGCTTGGGTTGAATTCAAATCAATTTATTTCCATTATTTTGACTTGGATTGAAGTAAATCTTGGACAAGTTGATTAGGTTGAATCCAATTAAGTCCATTTGAGTTTGATTTAATCAAGTTTAATTCCACTCCATTCAGTGTAATTGGCCCAAGTTCAATTCCATTGAATGAACTCTGAGGAGAACTGATTTCTGTTAAGCCAAGGGGGTCTGATTTGCATTCATTTTCATTTTATTTGGCTTAGTGGAGTTGGGTTTGTTCAAGAAAATTTAGTTCCATTTATTTCCACTCTGTCTTATAAATTAAGGCTAAAAGTCTTATGCTTTGTCAAGGTTTGTTGAAATGAGCTCAGTTTGCGCCACTTCATAAGAGTTCAGTTAATTTCTGTACAGAATTCCTACCTGAACCACACACATTTTAAATGGGGCCCATTTCTCAACAACTTCCTGCCCCTCGCTAATGAACTAAGTCACTCCGACCTCTGGACCCCTTATAACCAATGTCTTCACTTCCCTTTTCAGGCCAAAAAGGGGGAAGTTCCCCCAGAAGAACAGGGCCCCAGCATTAAGAACCTTGACTTTTGGTCCAAGCTTATTACACTTATAGTGTCCATCATTGAGGAAGATAAGAATTCCTACACTCCCTGCCTCAATCAGTGAGTTGTGTCTCTGTTTGGTTAATTATCTGGGGGTCATCATATGTGTGTGTGTGTACGTGTGTACACAACTTTGTGTCTTATGTGTAAAAGTGATCATATCTAATTATACATAAAATATGTATGTGGGAGAAATTTGGGGTCCAATTGTGCTGTAAAATTCAGATATAAGTATAATTTGCAAACATAAAATTGTGTGCATGCATACAATCACTGGTGTCATCAGACATGTACATGTTGATTTGTGCAAATAACATTGTGTGCACATGTATATAATTTTGTATGCATGTTAGTGTAGGTTCATAAATACTAATAGACAGTGTTGTTCAAGTATTTACTATGGGCTACTCTTCTGAGTGTTGTACATTTAAATTGCATTATCTCTTACATGTGTGGATGTCATTTTGTATACAGTTGTGGTCAATTGATTTGTGTATATGTGTCTAATTGTTGAGTGAACTTCAATATACAATGTTGCTCAATATATAATATTGTATACTGTGTACTTATGTGTGAATGTGTGCAGTTTTTGTTTGTGGACTTATGTATCTGTAGAATTTCATTTGCATTTAACTTAATGAGCTATTGTGTTTTATTCCTCCTGGACATGAACACTAGCAAGGCCCCAAACTTTGCAGCACTACCATCTCCTGACTACTTAGATACAGAATTAAGATCAGGGATTTAGAGGAGTTGAAAGGGGGATGGTAGATGGTAGATTCATGGTAGATAAATGGATGGATGAACAAGTGGATGGATGAATAAATAGATGGATGGATGGATGGACAGGTGGATGCATGGATAGATTAGTGGAGGGATGTGTGTGTGGATAAAGAAACAGATGGATGAGTAAATGAATGAGTGGATAAATTGATGAATGGTGGGTGAATGAATGGATGAATGGATTGACAGGTGATAGGTGAGTGAAAGAATGAGCAGATAGTTGATGAGTGGGCGAATGAATGGATGGAGGGATGGGTGGGTGGGTGGGTGATGGGGGATCAGAGAGAAAAAAGATCTTAGTGCAGAATCACTCAGCAAGTCAGTGGCTATGAGAGAACTTGAACACAGATCCCTCTGCCTTCCCTACATTTCCCTCTGGGGCAGGGAGGGACACAGTAGCTTTTACCATCTGGGTTCCATCTGCAAAGGTTTCATACTTCCATATCTTTGCCAGGTTTCCCCAGGAGCTGAATGTGGGTAAAATCAGTGCTGAAGTAATGTGGAATCTGTTTGCCCAAGACATGAAGTATGCCATGGAGGGTGAGTCCCCCACCCCATCTGTGTCCCCCAGCCTGGCTGCAGCAGGTAGCAGTGCCTCAGTGTCCCCCTTCAAGGCTGCAAGTGCCCTGGACCCTCATGCCTAATTCAGACACCAGTGATGGCCAAAGCAGGCCATCTTTGAACAAACCCAACTCCTGCCTCTTTGCTGACCCACTCCCTCTCTTCCTACCAGAGCATGACAAGCATCGCCTATGCAAGAGTGCTGACTACATGAACCTCCATTTCAAAGTCAAATGGCTCTACAATGAATATGTGGCAGAACTTCCTGCCTTCAAGGACCGCGTGCCTGAGTACCCTGCGTAAGTCCCCTGGGGCAAGCCCAATCCCAAGTGAGGACTGCAGCTCTGACAGCTAGGAGGAAATCCAGAGAGGAGAGTAGACCTACTCAGGGTTACCTGGGCATCAGGGTCACAGGTGGTGCTCAAGCCCAGTGTTCTCAATTCTTAGCCATTGAACTGTGGACCCATAGCTCCCAAAATTCATAGTCATAACAGCAACAGGAACCATGCAGAGCTCTCCCATGGGCATTTTCTCATTTAATCCTTTTGACAGTTCTGTGAGATGAGGTGAGATCATTATAATTCCCATTTTGTGGGAGAGAAAATGGAGAGTTGGCTGGGTGCAGTGTCTCAAGCCTTTAATCCTAGCACTGTAGAAGGCCAAAGTGAGAGGACTACTTGAGGCCAGGAGTTTGAGTCCAGCCTGGGCAACATAGTGAGACCCCATCTCTATAAAAATTACAAAAATTATTGTGTGCTTTTGTTCTACAATAAATGTATGTTAATGATGAAAAAGTTACAAAAATTAGCCTGGTGTGGTGGGTGAGTGCCTGTAGTCCCAGCTATCTGGGAGGCTGAGATAGAAAGATAGTTTGAGTCTAGGAATTTGAGGTTCCAGTAAGGTATGATGATGCCACTGCTCTCTAGTCTGGGTGACAGAGTGAGACACTCTCTTAAAAATAAAAAATAAAAGCCAGCAACAACAAAAGGAAACAGAGAGTTATGACCAAGGCAACATTGGTTAAGTTATGGAGCTGGGATTTGAACTGGGGAGGTCTAACTCCCAGGCTATGTGTTGGAGAATGGCATGGTGGCCACCAATTACTGATGGCCTACTATGTGCTATATAATTCACTGCTCCCAGCAGCACTGTGGGATAGATAGTCTTCTATTTGTATAGGTAACAAGAGCTCAAAGACTAAACCCACTTGTCCATGGGCCATTTATCTGAACTAGGATTATAGCGAGTCTTGACCCTGCTTAGTCAATGGCCACTCAATCCATTTCACAGATAAAGTAAACTGAGGCCTGGTGGGGAGGTGACAGAGGAGTAACCTCTCAAGGTCACAGGGTGAGTTTGAGGTATAATGGGGCCCGTCCCAGCACCAGCCAGGAGTGTATTAAAACCAGGCAGCACAATAGCTGAGGGGGATGCAAGGCAGCAGGGCATCACTCTGGCTTCTCATTCTAGGTGGTTTGAACCCTTTGTCATCCAGTGGTTGGATGAAAATGAAGAAGTGTCCCGGGATTTCCTGCATGGTGCCCTGGAGCGAGACAAAAAGGATGGGGTGAGAAGGCTGACCCACAGCCACATCCCCAGTCTTGCCATAGTGACCGACCTCACTCCCTCTGAGGTCCTCTGGGATCCAATCTGGGGACAAAATATGCCTTTGGGATGAAGCCGGTCTCTACTAGATGTCTGCCATCTTTGTCTTGCTCTCAGTTTTTAAAGTCTTTTGTTCATTCAACAACCATGGAATGTGAGTTCATCAAGCCCAACCCTTTCACCTACCCCATGGCCTCTAGAGGTTGGCTGTAAGTCAACTTCACCTTCTGTTTAGCTCCTCCCCCCCAAGGCAGTTGCTCTCTGGCTCTCCCTGTGGAGAATGGGAGGGGTGGGGGCTCCAGGGCTTCTCCAGGATTGACTTCCTCTTGTTTCCTGGCCTCCTTCCCACTACAGTTTCAGCAGACCTCGGAACATGCCCTGTTCTCCTGTTCTGTGGTGGACGTCTTCTCCCAACTCAACCAAAGCTTTGAAATCATCAAGAAACTTGAGTGCCCTGACCCCCAGATCGTGGGGCACTACATGAGGCGCTTTGCCAAGGTGCAGGAGTGTGGGTAGTGTTGGGCTGGGAGTTGGGGTCAGGGCTGGGGGTGGTTGGGTAGTTGAGGTCACTGTTGGAGATATGTCGTAGTTGAGGTCACTGTTGGAGATATGTCAGGTTGGGGTTGAGGCTGAGATTGGGTTTGAAATCAGAGGTGGGGTTGGTGATGTCATTGAAGTTAGAGTTGAGGTTGGGTTTGGGTTAGGGTTTATGTTGAGGTTGGATGTGAATTGGGTTGAGGTTGGAGTTAGGGTTGACATTAGAGCTGGGTTGGTGATGTCACTGAAGTTGGAGTTGAGTTTGGGGTTAAGGAGATTGGTGATAGAGGTCATAAGTGAAGTTAGCAATGTCATTTGGTTGATATCATTGAGGTTGGTGTTGGAGCTTAGATTGAAGTTTGTGTTGAGATTGGGGTTGGGGTTGAGATTTGGGCTGGGTTTGAAGTTAACAGTGAAATTGAGATCAGGGTTGAGGTCATAAGTGGGTTTGGCAATGCCATTTGGCTAGAGTTGAGGTTGGAGTTTGACGCTGAGGTTGGGATTGGGTTTAAAGTTACTATTCGGGTTAGGTTTTGATTTTGGATTAAAATTGGAGTGAATGCTAGGATGTATACAGAATTTAAATAGGCCTCAGGTTGAGTTTGGTACTGGGGTTGAAATCTTATTGTATTGGTGTTAGGCCATGTAGACCTTGGGATTATAAGTAGGCATTGGGATTTGATTTGAGACCAAGTCATACTTGTGGTTGAAACTAGATTAATATGATGGTTGGTTGCTCTGAGAATGAGCTGATTCTACATAATCTTTATCTGGTGGTGTCTGTCCTGGGTCTTGATGGTTATCCTGTGTGTAGAATTTTCCCAGCCCAATGATCTATCCTAGGTACTAATAGGTTTCAGATTCATCCCTGATCTCACTAGTAGCTCTGGATGGGACCTGGTGACCAGCACCCCTCCTGGCTCCAGTAACCTCCTCTCACCCACCTTCTGTGTCTCCCCCAGACCATCAGTAATGTGCTCCTCCAATATGCAGACATCATCTCCAAGGACTTCGCCTCCTACTGCTCCAAGGAGAAGGAGAAAGTGGTGACCTGTGGGGGCCCATGTGCTGTTCAACCCCACCTCCCACCCCCAGCCCCACTCAGTATTCCCAGGGCTCCACTCTTCCTAGGGCTCAGACACCTATGTGTCTAATCATGCTTGGTCTGATTGTGTTGATAGTATAGTATTGTGTGTGTGTTTAAATGTGCTTGTTTGAATGTGTGTGTTTAAAGTGTGTGTGTCCAACTGTATGTGTCTGAGTATGGGGGATGTGAGTGCATGTGGTTGATTGTGTATTGTCTGTCTAATTATGTTGACTTGTATACTGTGTGGGTCCAATTATGCGCTTCTGGGTGTGTGTGTTTCACGCCATGTTTTGTCTAATTGTGTTGAGTGGGTATAGTGTTTGTATATATGTGTGTATCCATATGTCTGACTATGTATGTTTGTCTAAGTTTATGTGTCTATGAGAGGGTCTCATTGTGTGTGTGTACATCTGGGAGTGAGGTCATACACCTCCACTGGGTCATTGATTGTTGCAAATGAAATTTTCAGGGTGTATGTGAGTGTGCAAAGCTTTGGGCCACGTAGAAGAATATGGAACTATGACAGAGACTACCCTTCCTGCTACTTCCAGAGTTCCCAGTTCCTCTCCTGGACCCACCAGACCCATGTGGGAAATTATTTGAGACCTTCCTCCCTTTCCCCCATCTTGATCCCCAGGGACATCCCCCCCATACACAACACTTCCAGGAATCTGAGTCCAAATGCCATCTTCCATTTTCTGGTGGCCCTGTGGGACCCCAGACCCTGAAACCATCCTGAGGTCCCTGGCAGTGGGTAGGGGAAGCTCCAGGGAGGGATCCTGAGGCCTGACTCCCCCTTTCTTCTCACCCCCAGCCTTGCATCCTCATGAACAACACTCAACAACTACGAGTTCAGCTAGAAAAGATGTTTGAGGCCATGGGAGGAAAGGAGGTGAGATGGGACTGGAGAAGGGGCAGCATCACCACCAATCCCTGTGTCCCCAAAGACCCTAGCACTCAAATACCAATAGGCCTGAGGGCAAATTCCAACTCAGCCACTCCTCCAAATCCAAGCTCAAGGCTTAACTGTTAATGCCTCAGTTTCCTCTCCAGCCCTTTGGAATCCCTTTCCCTGGGTCAGATGAAAAAATGCCTAGTATACGTGGATACTTAATTAACCCAGCCTGATGTCCCCTCCCCTCCCTTAGCTGGATGCTGAAGCTAGTGACATCTTGAAGGAACTGCAGGTGAAACTCAATAACGTCTTGGATGAGCTCAGCCGAGTGTTTGCTACCAGGTGGGAGCATCTCTAGGGCTGGGGGCAGCAGGGAGGGAATAGCCCCCAGATCCCTGGTGCATCTGGAGACCCAGCATACGTAGAGGTAAAGACTTCAGGCCCAAGGTTAAACAAAACTGAGGGCAAATCCTGGCTTCACTGCTTACTAATGGTGTGTGACCTTAGGTGAGTCCTTTAACCTCTCTGAGGCTTAATTTATTCATCTGTAAAGTGGGAATGATGATGATAAATAGTACCAGAGTAGGACTGTGAGGATGAAATGAACAACACAGATAAATTTTAGCCCAGTGCTGTTATTATTCCTCACCCTTGCTCAATTATGTACCATTGCTGTCTGATTCTGGTGATAAAAGCCCAAGGTCCACTAATCAGCATTTGTGGCCTCATCCTCTGGGAATCAAGGAGAGTCTTGTCTGAGCCCCTCCCCTCTGTGCTCCCAGCTTCCAGCCACACATCGAAGAGTGTGTCAAACAGATGGGTGACATCCTTAGCCAAGTTAAGGGCACAGGAAATGTGCCGGCCAGTGCCTGCAGCAGCGTGGCCCAGGATGCTGACAATGTGTTGCAGCCCATCATGGACCTACTGGACAGCAAGTGAGCTGGGCCAGGTGCACTGGGAGTGGCTAGGGGTGGGGCCACAGAGACCCGAGGGCTGGCCTGGAGCGGGCATTCAGGGCATATTTGCTGGGTGGTGGTTGAATGGTTTTGACCAATAACTAGGTGGCAATGTGAAAGAATGGAAATATAGGTGTGTAAATAATTGAAAGAATTTGTGTGCAAATATTTGTGTGGATGAATGAATGGCAGTTGGATAGATAGGTAACACGAGGAATGGGCAGGTGAGTGGAAACATGGATTAAAAGATAAATGCTTAGAAGTCTAAATGGAAGATGGATAGCTATATAGATAGTTGGGTAAATATTTGGATGATAAGTAAATATTTTAATGGATGGATATTTAGAATGAGAGGTAGGTAGATCAGTGGTTCTCAACCTGTGGGTCACAACCCCTTTGGGGGTCGAACGACCCTTTCACAGGGGTTGCCTAAATACATCCTGTATATCAGATATTTACATTACAATTCATAACAGTAGCAAAATTAAAGTTATGAAGTAGCAATGAAAATAATTTTATGGTCGGGGGTTACCACAACATGAGGAACTGTATTAAAGGGTTGCGGCATGCTTGCTTCGGCAGCACATATACTAAAAAAAAAAAAAAAATTGGAACGATATAGAGAAGATTAGCATGGCCCTTGTGCAAGGATGACACGCAAATTCGTGAAGTGTTCCATAAAAAAAAAAAAAAGGTTGCGGCATTAGGAAGGTTGAGAACCACTGACATAGATGGATTGCTGGGTGGGTGGGTAGATGGATAAATAGGGAACTATTTGGATGAATGAATAAATGTTTTAATGCTTGGATGGATAGGGGATGAATGGGTAGGTGGGTGGGGGATGGATGGAATGAAGGGTAGATGGAAGGATGAGTGGACAGAAGGATGCATGGGAGGATAGATAGATGAATGGATGGATAGATAGATAGAAAAAGAGATGGGGAGAGAATTAAAGAAAGTTGGAGAAAGGATAGTTTGGTGGATTACTGGGTCATTTGGTGGATGAATCATGGTGGATTGCCTGTCTTTCAGCTCCTTTACATCCAATCACAAATACTTTGCTATCTTTCCTCTCAAGTCTGCCCTCCTTTGACCATTCCCCTCCTCTTACTTCTGGGCATGTGTTCTTAGCCCTCTCATAGTCCCTGATCTCCTGATTTCCTATTCCAGTTCATCCTCCACACTGTTCTTTCAAACTGTCCCCATCCTCATTATGAGGCCCAAGCCTTCCTCCCAGATGTTGAGGCCCCTTCAATGTGGCTTCTGCTGACCTGTCCAGCCACCACTGGCTCTTCTCCATTGTGTATCATATATCATCACTCCATCAGATCATCTGGGGATTCCTGAGCAAGCTGTGTATGCCTCTTGCATGTCCAGGAAATGCCTTCCCACTTTGCCCACCTGTTGAGGGAAAGGGCTGTGCAGGTTGGGGCTAGCTGGGCCCTTTCTCAGACCTGCCCCTTGCCCCTAGCCTGACTCTCTTTGCCAAAATCTGTGAGAAGACGGTGCTGAAGCGAGTGCTCAAGGAGTTGTGGAAGCTGGTTATGAATACCATGGAGAAGACCATCGTCCTGCCACCTCTCACTGACCAGACGGTGAGGCCCAAAAGGGACCAGAGGGGTGACTGGCACCACCTCCCCAGTGGGAGCCCAGAGAGCTTGGTGCTTAGAGGCTGGGGGAGGGTGAGAACAAAGGCGCTGGGGCACAGAGAGGTCATCCAGGTGCAAGGGTCATCCAAAGTCATAGAAACCACCAGAGGATAGTGGGGCCATTCAAAGATCAGAGAGGTCATATATAGGTCAAGGATCATTAAAGGCTCAAAGAGGACATTCAAGGATCAGCTGGGGTTGTTCCAAGGTTTAAGATGTAAAATGGTTAAGAGAAGTCTAATGGACAGAGGTCACACATAGGTGAAGGGATCATTCAAAGGTTGGAGGTCGTCCAGAAAACAGGTCCACTTGAGGATAGGTCATAGGGGTCAGTGGATTCATTAAAGGGCTTTGAAGACCAATTGGGAGACAAGGAGGAAAGACACTATGGACTTCAAAAATCAAACCCCAGTAGACCAAATGGCTTCTGGAGCTCAGCCAGAGGTTGTGGAGAGCATCAAAGTTCAAAGAGGTCAAGCAGAGGTCAGCGGTCATCCCTAGACCAGAACTGTGCATCTGGGACCCTTCTGGGAATAGATCAGAGACTACAATCCCCAGGATCAGGGTGCTCAGTGGGGAAGAGGGAACGCAGACATCTGTGAGTGAGCGTAGGTCCCTCCAGGAAGCGTCAGGCGCCTGAGGACAGCGGCAGCACACAGGCTGTGGGTACAGAATGGAGAGTGGGAGGACATGCGTAGGTGCACCTGGGAGACTTGGGGAGGGTGGGCAGGGGCAGCAGAGAGGCGATGGTGGTGAGGGAGGCTCGGACTTTCCAGCCTTCCCCTGCATTGGGCTGGGCTAGGGCAGGGGTCTTCTCCTTGGTACCTGCTGTCTCAGTCCATTCCCTGGCCTTCCCTGGAGACTCATGGTAACTTATTCCCCCCTCCCCTACAACCCCACCCTCGTCACGGCTGACAGATGATCGTAAGTAAAGACTCGTCTGTCCGTCTGTCTGTCGGTCGCTCTGTGTCTGGACTCGGCCCATCGCGTGGCTGCACCCTCTCCCCAACCCAGCGCCCCTTCCTGTCCCACCAGCCCTCACCCATCATCCTACCTTCCCGCCTAGATGTGCCTGTGTCTGTCTTGGGCGGGGCATGGGGAGGGGGCGGGGCTTGGAGGGAGGGAGGCCACACCTACCAGCCCATACCGGTCGGGAATCTAGAGAAGGTCCTCTACCTACTCCCAAACCCAGGTCCCACCTCCTTCCCTTACATCTGCCCTTGCCCTTTAATTGGCATCCACCCTTGCTCCCGTGCTCAGACTCTGCCAGGATATCTGGGTCTCTCCCTGTAGCTAGAAAAAGATTCCATCTCTCTGACCTCCCCTTTGGGTTCTGAATTGTTAGGGGCCTTCCAAAATGCAGGTCCACACCATGTGGGTCCCTACTCTGCTGCTCAGCACGGGACCGAATCCCCAAAATTCCAAGCTCCAGGCGCTGTTTCTCTGTCCCCAACCACCCCGCCTACCCCACTCTGACATACACGCAGCAACACACCTAAGTGCTCAAGTGGGAGTCAGTGTCATGGCTTTGGGTACCAGGCAGACTTGGGGTCAATTCCTAGCCCAGCCTCTCTCTCTCTGTGACCTTTAGAAGTCACTTCACTTCACCTCCAAACCTCTGTTTCCTCTGAAAAATAGGGTTCACTGCAGCAATTTTTTGAGGATTGTTGTAAGAAGTAAATGGGGTGGTACATTAAAGTGCTCATCTTAGTGACTGGCTCAGAAGCAGAGATTGCTAAATCAGAGTTAATGTTTTTGGTGGTGGTGGTTGTAGGCAGACTAGAGCAGAGACAAAACCATTTTAGATTCCCCCCATCTGGCAAGACAAGGCCATTACAAAATTTCATTTTGTGAAGAGTTGACAAGTGTTCATCTTACTCCTCAGGGGCTGTAGCCTGTGTCTTTGGCTGCAACCACCTGGTAGCAGCATACTCAACCATAGACTCTGGAAGGCAGGGACATAATTTGAATTTAATGGTACTTTCTGTATGCCAGACCTTCTCATAGCTGCTATTTCAGTTCACCTTCATGACAATCTTTAAGTGAAGTGGATATTATTATTTCTATTTTTCACGTGAGGAAAGCTGAGATTCAGAGAGAAGGAGTTGCTTGCTCAAGGTTATGTAGTAAATATATGCTGGAGTCAGGATTCAAAATCAAATCTGTCTGAGTATGTAGCCCATTTGTGTTCTGTTAACCCAAGAATCTAGAGCATCATATGTACAGTAAATATGAATGGATTATATTTTGGCAGTGACTTTTCTCTTTTCTTTCTAGCTCTCTATATTTCTCTCTCTTTTTCTCTCCCTCTCTCTCCTTTCCTATCTCTCTGACTCTCACACCATTTAAAAATCAGTAGTTAAAGCATACATACACACAATCCCCATGGAACCCAGTCACTAGCCCCCTGTGCAGTGTAGATTCCCCAACCCCATGAGTATACCTGTGAGTATCCTGGGTTTCCACCCTGCATGGTTTATCAGGTTGATCACCCTGTGACGTTGTCTCTGCAGGGCAACCTCTTGAGAAAACATGGCAAGGGATTAGAAAAGGTAATGAGGGCCTCATCTCACTGAGGTCCAAAGCTCTGGTGTCTGGGCACGTGTGTGCATGTGTGTGTCTGTGTGCATGGGCAGGAAGGTCAGCTGGGGGTCAGGTAGGAGACAGATGTCCTAACAAGGTCCCTCAAAACCAGAAGTCAGAGACAAGGTGATTGTTCAAGGACAGGACATGGAGTATGTGTGCATGTTTGAATAAAAGTGTGTGCACAAACAGCTCCCATCCTCTCACAGCAATACCCACATCCAATTACTCACATCCCTGAGTTGAGCTGAAATCCTGTAGCTTCTTAAACAGCCCAGATGCTAGATCACTTCCCTGGACTGGGACATGTGTTGTTTATTTTTGGTAGATTTTTTGTTCTAATGGGTATTTGTCATTAAAGAGATGGGAGCTGCAGCAACACACAGCAGTGTCTTGCTGTAATATTGTGCAGAGATGTGCCTGTATGTGTATCAGTGGGATCCCAACTTTGTGAATGTGGGTCACAGGGCATACCTACTCACTCAGCCAGCTCTTAGGGGGAGGCACATTTGATGAGCCAGGCACAAGTATGTGCATCCATGTGGAGGCAAGGATGTGTTGGTTTATGTGTGTGATTGTGCACATGTGTGCAAATGTGAAGAAGTACACTTGTGTATTTTAGTGTGTGAATTTCTCCATGTTGAGTAAACTTGCAGTATATGTTAGTATGTTGTGAAGTCAGGCCTGCCAGGATAAGGTCTTTGGGGCCGGGGGAAGGGGTACTCTGAGCCCCCTCTCTTGTTCCTGCCCCCCTCCCAGTGTCCTATCCTGGGGCAGGCTGACTGTGGGATGGGGCTGGTGCCAGCCTCCTGGGCACACCCAGAGTGTGCTGGCAGTCAAGGAATCTGGCCCCAAGCCCCCACTGGGGGACAAGGAAAAGTACTAACTGGGGAGGGGACATACCATTAGACACAGGATCTGGGAGGGAGTCATGAGCTGGAAAGTGAGACTGTGTTTTGAGGGGGCAGGGAATTCCCACTAAGTATCTTCTCAGGAGCCACCAGAACTCTGACCTCCACCTGATTCTCTCCACAGGGCAGGGTGAAATTGCCAAGCCACTCAGACGTAAGACCGGCCTCTCACTGTCTGTCTGGCTCCCACCCCACCCCTGTACCCTCTTCCACGTCTGTGGTCCGTGCCGTCGGGGGGCGTACTGTGAACCTGTGTGTTGGTCTCTTCTTCCTTTGTCTGTCTGGCTTGCTTGTGGGGGTTGGAGGGTGGTGTTGGTGGGTGGGGCAGAGGGTGCCCAGGAGGGCCCCTGATCCCCACTGGACTACAGGTGGGTGCAGCAGGGGAAACTGAGGCCCAGAAAGCTGGGTGCCTGAGTAACTGTGCCTCACAATAGCATAAGCCAGGATGATAATAATACCAGTAGGATTGCTATCATCATAATTCCAAATATCTCAACAGGAAATGGGTTCCTCCCACCTATCCCCACCTAGGACCCCCATCTAGATCACCCCAGGATCCTGTAATGCAAGACTCATTACTTCATAGATACTCATCTCCACCTCAACCCCCATGCTAGTATGGGTACCCCCATTAGCCAGAGGAGGAAACAAGGCCTAGAGGTCAGGGACATGCCTGAGGTCACCCAGCACAATGATGGAGAAGTCTAGACAAGTGGCATCTAAACTGGGATCCTGTCTCACTTATTATTGCCCATGACTTTGAGACCAAGTGATGATTACACTGCTGAGCAAAGATATGTTTAGTCCCAACTAAGCCACAAAATGGATGTAATTTCCTGCATCTAAATAGGAAAACAGGCTCAGAGAAGTTAAGTGACTTGCCCAGGACTACACAGCAGAGCTAGGATTTGAACCCAGGCCTACTGGCTGTCAGAGCTTTAACCACATCACCATCTTGACAGTATCTTGTTTGGTGGGGGGAGGTGGGGAGATATGGAGGTATATATTTGGGGAGGGAAGGATTTTTTCTTTAGATCCCACCTCCCCCATATTACAACGAAAACTTCCTCACAGAAGGAATGGACCCTTGGGGTGGGGGAGGAGGTTCACCAGAGCCAGTTCCTGACTCAAGGCTTCCTAACTGGGGGCTAGAGAGCTCTACCCATACCCATAAACACCACTGTCTGGGGCCTCCTTGCTCACTGTCCCTCACAGCCCCATCCTGCCTGTTCCTCTTCTTTGTCTCATAAGTCTGGGGTTTGGGTGGGGACAAGAGGGTGAGTAATAACCCCATGAGAATGTGATTTCCAGGGAGAAGGTCTTCATGTTCTCCTCAGCACTTCCTGGGGGACTCCAGACCTCCATCCACAGGACACGACCAATTGCCTTGCTCAGAGCCATTGGACAAGAACCAGGATGGTGTCCATGGCTGGGGTGTCAGCTGGGTGCTTGGGAAGTAAGCTGAAGGACCCCTGCCCTCACCGAGTTGTGTCTGTTGTTACCTGCAGGGAACCCAGATGATCTTCAATGCAGCCAAAGAGTTGGGACAGCTGTCCAAACTCAAGGTGAGGGGTGGGACAGGAGGACCAGATTATGAGGGGGGGCGCTCCCTAGGGGGCAGATCCCAGGATGGTGACAAGCATTGCAGGCTCAAGAGATAGAAACCCTACTCACTAGCTTAAACATAATTTACTTACTACAATGTGTTGGAAAGATGCTCATGGTTCCGCTTCAGGTCAGCTTGATCAAGAGTGCAAGTCATTTATTCAACAAATATTTATTGAGTGCTTGCTGTGTGCCAATCACATGCTGGGTCCTCAGATGATGAAAAGATAGACCCTCAGTCCACTCCTAGAAGTTGAACAGGGATGAGACCCATAAATAGGCAGATCCCAAGGTGGGGCCTGCTCTGCCCAGCTGGCCCCTCTCCACATCCATCTAGGACCACATGGTACGAGAAGAAGCCAAGAGTTTGACACCGAAGCAGTGTGCAGTCGTTGAGCTGGCCCTGGACACCATCAAGGTGAGAGGCCCTACCCCTGCCTATTTCAAAAGGGACAGGCAGAGGGTATGACTGGTGTGGATTTAGGCTCACCTCCAACCCACACTAATTAATTCAGTTTATAAATACTCCCTGATTCCTTCTGTACCACAGCTAGCTGTGGTCACAGGCCAGTGGAGACAGCTGAATACAGACATCCTTCGCTTTTTGGGTTTAGCCCTACAGTATAGGGAAAGATGGGGTCTGGGAGAGCCTAGCTAGGGAGGAGCAAGGGCTTTCTGGAAGAGGGCAGGTGGGAAGTGGGTTCTGAGAAATACATAGGAGTTCACTAGACAAAGCAAATAGACAGTAAGGACAAAGGCCCTGAGGCAGGAAAGATCTGGGAAGACATCTGGGAGGGAGGTGAGGCATGGATGTTATTCCCAAGGTGTTGGGAACCACCAGTGGGTTTGGGGCAGAGGTGGAGGTGCAGAAGTAGCAAGATCCTGCTTGGGTGGGGGTCAGCAGAGTTGGAGAGGAGGCTTAGGAGCTGTCAAACTCTATGGGCAAGTAGTGAGTTCTTCCAGCCTCACCTGTCTGTACTCCATTTCCTACAGCAATACTTCCATGCGGGTGGCGTGGGCCTCAAGAAGACCTTCCTGGAGAAGAGTCCAGACCTGCAATCTTTGCGCTACGCCCTGTCCCTCTACACACAGGCCACTGACCTGCTCATCAAAACCTTTGTGCAAACGCAGTCTGCCCAGGGTAAGGCTCCACAGACTCCACCACTCCCTCCTCCATCCCCGCAGCCTCCATTGGCTCACCCTGTATGTGACGTCATGGGCAGGGTAAAATTGATACCTACCAGAGCTCTGGAGCTCCATGAAGTCAGGGTACCAATGAGTGATCAACAGCTTATGAGGGCGGGGCCTATGACAACCTAGGACCAGGAAGGGATTGACATCTCCTGGAATAAGACTGACACTCGGCTCAGCGCCTGTGGCTCAAGTGGCTAAGGCACCAGCCACATACACCTAAGGTGGCTGGTTCAAATCCAGCCCGGCCTGCCAAACAACAATGACGGCTGCAACCAAAAAAAAAAAAAAATAGCTGGGCGTTGTGGCGGGCGCCTGTGGTCCCAGCTACTTAGGAGACTGAGGCAGGAGACTCGCTTGAGCTCAGGAGTTGGAGGTTGCTGTGAGCTGTGATGCCATTGCACTCTACCCAGCGGGATAACTTGAGGCTCTGTCTCAGAAAAAAAAAAAAAAAGACTGACACTCCTTGGGGTGGGACCGACGGCGTCGTATGGCTACAGGGCAATTGTCATCTCCTGGAAGAATCTATGATTTCCAAGGCCAAAAAATGATTGGCAGCTGCTGGGGCGGGACCTTGACAGCCCTGGGTCAGGGAATGGTTGATAGCTCTGGGTGTGGGACCTTTTTGAGCTGAGTGATCGACAGAATGGGCGGGACCTCTGACATTCCGGGCCCAGAGAGTGGTGGAAGTCCCCTGAAAAGGAACCCATGATGTCCTGCCCAGGAATGACTGACATCCCCAAAGGCGGGAGGGTCTCGACTGAGGGGTGAGAGAAGTGGACAGAGAGGGAGTTCCCACTTCTCAAATTCTCTGTCTCTTTCTTTCTGTCTTTTGCTTATGTCTCCTGTCCTCTGAGCTCACACATAGCAGCTGGGGCAGGATCGAGGGCAAGACTCCCTGCGGGCCCCCCTTTTTCAAAATTGGTCCTAAAGGGGCAGACATGGGAAAAGAGGTTGGCAGCTGACCTCAGGAATGAGAGGGAAAGTTGCTATCAATTCCTAGGCCAGGGTGAGGGGACCAAAGCCCTGTGGCTTCCCCCCTCCCCCAACCCGGTCAGCCCAAAGCCCTCCCTGGATTTCTGTTTTCGATGTTCAGCTTCCTTCCTAGTCCTTGCTGCTTTTATTGTCTCTGGTGTCACCGGAGCAGGAGGCTGTCTGTCTGCCTGTCTGTCTGCAGCTGACGTTTCTCTCTCTCTTTGTTTTTCCTCCCTCTCACTCGCTGTCCCCTCTTCCGCGCCTTCCCTGCCACGCACACTCCTCCATCCTTTCCTCTCACTCACTTGTCTTTCTGCCCTCCCCATGCTTTCTCCCTCTCTCCCCCCTCACCCTGTCCCGTGATTAGTCCATGGTGGAAAAGGGACTAGGTTTACCCTTAGTGAAGACATTTATCCTGAGAAGGGTACGTGCCTCTGCCCCCGCCCCTCGCCCGCGCGCCTGGTGCCCAGTGCCTGCGCCCCTCCTGGCCGGCTAGTAAAAGGCCTTGTCCCTCCGCCTCCCTGGCCTGCGGGGCCCCACCCAGGCCTGACCTGCGGGGAGGGAGAAGGACGACTTGCTGGTTCCACATGGGGAAGGGGAAGCCATTCCAGTCGGAATCCCAGAATCCGTTTCTCCCATGATGCATCTTTTAAGCCAGATCCTGGGTCCTCAGGACAAGCATCTACGACGAGGTTAAGAGCAGGGCACAGGTCAGCCACTACGCTGCTGGGCACTTCGGGCAAGAATCTGCCTTCCTGAGCCTCAATTTTCTCATCTGTAAAGTGTGGACAGTCAAGAGCCCTACTTCATAGGATTATTTTTAAGGACTCTCTTAGTCCTAAAATTTTAGCTCAAATCCTGGTATATAATGAACTCACAGCAATTGTTAGCTGTTGTTATAATTGTACTGGATGTCACATTTCCCAGAGTAGAAAAAAAATTAACATTTATCAAGTTCAGCTTGGAAAACATAGCAAGATCCTATCTCTAAAAAAAATAAAGTAAACTAGCTGGGCATGTTGGCATGTCTATAGTCCCAACTCTTCAGGAGGCTGAGGTGGGAGGATCACTCAAGCCCAGAAGTTGAAGGTTGCAGTGAGCTATGATCACACCACTGTACTCCAGCCTGGGCAATACAACAAGACACCATCACAGAAGAAAAAAAAAAAAGGAAGGAAGGAAGAGAAGGAAGGGCAGGGAAGGGAGGGAGGAAGGGAAAGGAAGGGAAGGGAAGGAATGAAAAGAAAAGTATTTATCAGGCTCTAACTCTGAGCCAGACTCTGTGCCAGACATTTTTGGGGAATCTCAGAAAGACTTCTTCAACTGCCCCATGAGGCATCCATCACTCCATAGATGAGAAGACTGATTGCTGAAGGTGATTAAACCACTTGCCCAAGGAACCTTCCCCTGCAGTTGGGCCTAGGACTTGGGGAGTGGGGAGTGGGTTTAAGGGAATCAAACATAGGCCCAGTAAAGACCCTTCCCCATGGAGCCAGCAAACCAAGGGATGGGGGCGCCCAGCACTGCCCTCCTCCCCCCTTCTTACTAGCTTTGGCCTTGGTCTGACCCCTCACCCAACCCACCACTGTCCGACTCCCCTGGCACCCCAGTCTGGCCCGGATTGAGCTTGCTCTAAAGCATCAGCCTGAGGGGGGTGGTGAGGCTGAGCATGTGACTGGTGGTGGGGAAATGGGAGCCTGAGATGACCAGGAATTTGGCCTAGGGTGGGCAGTGAAGACCAGGGGCTCATGTCCCAGTCTTGGGGTGATGGGATCTCTCCCCCCTCTGCTCCCCAGCCCTCAGTCACTTCCTGTCCAGTGCAAGGTAACCCGGATCAACCTTTGACTGACCCAGTCTCCCACCCCCCACCCCCACCTCCGACTTTTCCCTTGTTCTTCCTGTGCATGGGGTGATCCAAGAGTGGGAGCTGCCTGGAGGGATGGAAGGGACTTGGAGGGGTGTTGGCGGTCACAGGTCTACAGGCCCAGCAGAATGCCCTTCAGAGTCACAGATGGGGAACTAAGAAGCTTTTAGGTTGCCTCTTCAACAATCCTCATCAAAACTAAACATTCACAACATTTGTGGTGACCCAGAATAGAAGTGCACCTCACCATGACTCAAGCAGAAAAGGGAATTTGTTGGCTCCAGAACTGAAAGATTAAGGGTTTATTGGCATCAGGAGTAACTGGATCTAGAGTTTCCATCAATACCATTGGTCATTAGTCTCTGCTGTAGGACCCATTCTCCCCCTCATTGGCCAGAGGGAGACTCTTTCCTAACAGTCATAGCCAAAGTACCAAGCCCAAGTCTTGCTGGGCCAGCTTGGGTCACATAACCATCCCTAATCCAATCACTGCAGCTATGGGAATGCTCTGGGAAATAGGGAATGCTCTAATTGGACAGCTGTGGTTCATTTAATCATTTCTGAAGTATGGGATGGAGCCTATCCTACATGAGTGAGTGTGGGAGTAGTTTTCAACAGAAAATTAGACGCTGTACCAGAAGGAGAATATTGGCAGAGAAAATAAAAGATTCCCCTACAAGCTGTCACTTCAGTGGAGATGAGGATTCTGGGTCTGATGATGCAGTGAGATGGTCCATGGGACTGGATCAAACATAACAAGGGCAGAGTAGGGGGAAGTGAGAGGTACTAAGGAGGGACATTGCAAATCACAACAAAAGACTTGATTATTTCAGAGTAAGTGGGAGACATGGAAGAAAGTTTTGAGCACAGGAGGGACAGGATCTGACTTAATAGGATTTTTTCCTGGCTGGTGTACTGAAAGTAGCTGGGAGGGTGTGGAAGCCGGGGGACCAGTGAGAAGGCTACTGCAATACACAATGATGGAGGCAGGACCAGGATAGAGGTAAAAGACGTGAGTCCAGTTCTGGATGTATTCTGAAGGTGGAGCTGGGCAGGATTTTCTGGTGTACAAGTGGCTAGTCTGCTAGTCATCAGGAATGTATGGCATTGTTGCAGTCAAGAGGGAAAAAAGGAATGGGAGGCCAGGGTGTCAGATGCTGCCAAGAGGTAGTGTAACATGAAGACTGAATTTTGACAACATGGTGGTTAGTGGAAGGAGAAAAAGAAAAACAACTGCATTGGTCTCAAAGAGGTTAAGAGATCTACCTGACATCACACAGCAAGGCATTAAGGGCCAGAACCCAGGATTCTTGGCTTCCCAAGAGGACCTATCATCTTGGTCCCCCTCAGTGCATTCCTATCAAGGCTGAAGACCTGGTGCCGCCAGCACATGGTGGGTGGAAAGTAGCCAAGGTCCTTCCTAGTGGATAGGAAAGAATGGAGCTCACACCAAGCATTCTCCCCTGCCTTGCCCAGGCTCGGGTGTGGAAGACCCTGTGGGTGAAGTCTCCGTCCACGTTGAGCTCTTCACTCATCCAGGAACTGGGGAACACAAGGTCACAGTGAAAGGTGAGTAGTCTGAGGTAGGAGGGAGTATGCCTCAGCCAAGACAGAAACCAAACTCAAAACTGTTTTAAACAAGAGAAAGAATTTTTTTTTGTCTAATGGTTCTTAAAACTGAGAAGTCCAGAGGTAACCATCTTCATACATGGCTGGATCCAGGAGTTCAAAGAATGTTATAGGACTATAGAGATGTCCCTGCCATCTTTTCTTGCATTTTCATCCCTAATGTGTTTCTCCTCCTTTATAGAATCACATAGTGCTCAGCCCCCACCAGCACTGCAGCCTGAAGCTAGGGGAAGGATAAAGTTCAGGGCTCATTTTCCATTTTCTAATGCACAAGAGAAGTTTTATGCATGTACTTTCTCTCACATCTCATCAGCCAGAACTTAGTCATATGGCCATAGTTAGCCAAGGGGGCATGCTAGGAAATGTAGTTTTTATTTCAGATAGGTTTTGAAAATCACACAGACTTCACTAGAGAATTTTTACCTTTTACTTCCGCCCAACAGTGGTGGCTGCCAATGACCTCAAGTGGCAGACTTCTGGCATCTTCCGGCCATTCATCGAGGTCAACATTATTGGGCCCCACCTTAGTGACAAGAAACGCAAGTTTGCAACCAAATCCAAGAACAACAGCTGGGCTCCCAAGTACAATGAGAGCTTCCAGTTGTGAGTCTGGGATGCTTTTGAGGAGCCTGGGGAGAAGGGAGGGGCATCTGCCAGGTGAACCTCAGGGCCAACTAGGCAGGAGGGATGTCTGATGAGCTAATGGTACCTGGGTGCAGTAATGGGAGAGGTGGGGAAGCTGGAAAAGGAAGCATCTTAGTGTGCAGGAGTAAGGGGACAACACCATAATGATGGTCATCTGGGGCAAGCAGGTCACAAGAGAGAAAGTGAGTGTGATAAGAGGCATGGGGTGAGTGCAGATTGGATGAGGGGTAACATAGTGATGAGTGCTTGTGAAGGGGAGAAATCTGGGCAGAAAGGGCATAGTGGGTAGTGCCATTTCTGGGTCTGGAGACTGGTCCAGTTAAGGGATGTAGGGGTTATTATGAGGCTTGTCAGTGAGGGTCTGGAGAACATGGGGGAAGGACTGAGGTCACTTGGAGATGGGGACTCCCAAAGTCAGCAGTGAGTCTTGTCAAGACTGTTGGAGCAGGTTACCTGGGGAAGTTGGCTCTGGGAAATAGGAATGGAGTATTGCTCAGGACACGGGAGTGGGTGTCACATGGGATGAAGGTGGGATCACATCCGATGTGGGCTCTTGGAGTTAGGAGTGGGCCTAGTAAGAGCTGGCATCCTCTAGGAAGAGGTCAGAGCTTCTACAGGTCAAGACTGTGGGCAGGGAGAGGTCACATCAAGACAGGGCTCATGGTTAGAGGGCTGTGGGAATGCTTCTGAGGAAAAGCACAGGCTAGTTGGGGGTGAGGGGGAGGAGGGACAGATTCCACCTTCAGGGTGTGCCAGAGTACTTCAGGGATAGAAGTGCAACCTAGAAGGGGGATTTGAGGCACCAGTGAGGGTCTGACCCTAGGGAGGGGCTCTTGCTCAGCCAGCGACAAAGGTCCATCTGAGAGTGCTTAGGGGTAGCACAATGTCACCCCCAAGTAGATGAGGAACATGCCACCAGTGTCACTAGTGATGAGGCACTAGAGTGGGGTCATGTCTGAAGGCGGAGGTCTAGGGGTTAGAGGGGTGAGCTAGGGAACATGAAGGAGGGGCCACGTCAGGGGGAGAACTTAGGGGGAGCCTGGTAAAAAGGCTTCTGGGTGAGATGTCTGGGGCAAGCAGCAGTTCAGTAGGCAGAGGACATAAGCGCGGGGATATCTGGGCATGGGGCTTGGTCAGGCAGGAGACAGGGTGGGGGGATCCCAGGGAAGGATCACTTGGGGGTAAGGGCAGAGGCAGGTGTGAGCCTGGGTGGGTGGGGAGAATCAAAAGACTTGACAGGAACATTACCGAGGTGTGGGCGTGGCCCACCACAGGGTTGTGGGGCGTGTCACCAGGGTGAGGGGTGGGGCTAGCCTAATCTGGGAGGTGTTGGGCACTGGGGAACCAGGTGTGAACGTGGCCCCACGTGGAGCCACTGAGGGAGTGGTGTTTCATGGGTGGGAAAGGCCTGTGCTTACGCTCCGCCCCGCCCTTCGGCAGCACGTTGAGCGCAGACGCGGGCCCCGAGTGCTATGAGCTGCAGGTGTGCGTCAAGGACTACTGCTTCGCGCGGGAAGACCGCACGGTGGGGTTGGCCGTGCTGCAGCTGCGCGAGCTGGTCCAGCGCGGGAGTGCCGCCTGCTGGTTGCCACTCGGCCGCCGCATCCACATGGACGACACGGGTCTCACGGTGCTGCGCATCCTCTCGCAGCGCAGCAACGACGAGGTGGCCAAGGAGTTCGTCAAGCTCAAGTCTGACACGCGCTCTGCTGAGGAGGGCGGTGCGGCGCCTGCGCCTTAGGACGGCGCTTGCGGGCGGGAGGCAGTGAGCCTGCGCGGAGCGCGAGGTGGGGCGGGGCTTGTGCGTGGACCTGACCTCCCCGGGGGCGAGATTCCGGGCTCTGCGCAGGGGGTGGGCTGCTCTTAAGCTCTTGACTTAGCTTGCCTATCTGGGGAAATGTGCTTGGTTGACATCCCGCCCCTTCGGGAGGACACCCCCGAGGGCGAGAGGAAGGAAGAAGCCACATCCCCTATTTAAGGCCACGCCCCCATCGTCTAGTGGGCACTTCGAGCTGGGTTGGGGGAAACCCTATCCCTCTGGAAGAGGCCACATCCTGGGGCTCTGGTACTGGAAGGCCGCGCCTCCTGACCCCTGGAAAAGCCATAAGATGGGTTCCAACTCCCTGGGGCCCAACTCCCTGGGGCCCAAGACCAATTGCCAAGTATGTAACTCTTAGCTCTTTGAAGGGCAGGCCCTAGGCAAGGGGTAGGGCTTCCTGGAGCGCCCCCTTAGGTGGATTGGGGGCTGGACAGACCAGGATGCTGGTCGGAGGGCCCCGGAGTACTGGAGTCCCCATTGATATTTGTGCAAAAAATTAATGGGGGGAAGAGGGAAGATGGGATTTCAAAAGCACATGCGCCCTTGGGCGCCCAAACCCTGAAGGCTGAGGGGACTGCTCTGGGCACCAAGGCAGCCCTTATTTCCCTTTGGGGGGTTGCCTTCCCCTCTCCCGCCCTCATATCATAGAGTTCAACACATCCGTTTGACAGATAGCGAAACTGAGGCCCAAAGAGCTACTTGAGACTTGGCCAAGGTTCCTAGTGCCATACCCTCTCTCCAACCCCTTAGGCCTGGGTGCCCCCAGGGAAGGGTGGGCTGAGATCGGATGACCTGACACAGCTCCCCGTTGCTGCTAACCCTCACCTCAGTGGTCCTTCCCCAAGGGGTGGGGATCCCGGGCCAAAGCCCCTATTACACCCTCCCTCTCTTGTTAGCAAGCAGAACCCTTGCCCTGAGCCTTTTCTGGAGCCCCATGGGAGATGCCCTGAGAACTCTTGACCTCCCACCAGAAAAGAGTGAAGGTTTGGGATCCCCCTACAGTTTCCCACATCCCTTCTTCCTTTCCCAGAATTCTCCAGGCAGGAAAGAACAGAATAGAAGGATGCTTGGAGCATGCTTGGAGCTGGCTGGCTTCCTTCTTGAACTCAGCTCACCTGCACCTGAGAGGAAATAAAGGCTGCTGTTGCCCACACAGAAAAAAAGGAAAAAAATAAGCTTGGAGCTTAGTCTCCAAAATTTCATTCATTCAAATGCCCAGGCCACAGGATAACCCCAGGTGGAGCTCCAGGGACCAAAGTTAGGGTAACTTGGTGAGAGAGTTAGCTTGTGCAAGCAGGACCTTCCAGGAAAGTTCAGCAGGGCCTATTTTTGCTCCAGGATCTGATTTTCCACATTGGATCCATGCATATATGACATGATTTCTTCTGTCAGATTGGGAAGTACAGGACTGTGCTGAGCTAGGACAAAATGAAAATGGGGTGAGATGAGTAACTGGGTTCCTGGAGGGACAGGCATTACATCAGATGGGGAGGCTTTCCAAGTTGAAAAACAAGATGGACCCTGAAGGGACAGTGGGGAGAGATCTGTAGAAGTATCAGACCACACAGGGACTTGTATGCTGCCCTGAAGACTTTCACTTTTATTCTAAGACGATTGGGGAGCTCTGGGAGAGTTTTAAGGTTGGAGAGAGATTGGATTTCAGGTTTCAAAAGCTGCCTTATGAAGAATGAAATTAGTGAGGAGGTGGGAGTGGTTGCTTTTGGGATACTGAAATTGATCTTGGAAAGATCTTGGAGGCTATATATTAAAAAGAAAAGACAAACCCTTGGCTCTTAGATGAGCCCCAGCTCAGCTGAGTAGAGTTATCCCAGTTGTGCACTGCCCAAGGGTTTGGCATAACTAAGGAGCCCTTAGAGATGCAACTCTTAGACATTGGGTATTGTATGTTTATGATGAGGGTTTCCCTACAGGTGAGTGGTGAAGGTCTGGAAGAAGTGGAACCACTTTCTAATTTGTTTGAAGGTCCTGTGTGTCCCCTAAATTTAGGCAGGCATGGGTAACAAGTTCTAAACTAAAGGTTATGATGCAAGTTCTCATACAAGATTGAAGAATTCTAGCCAGGGACCATGGGGGAGCATAGAGTGAGAGGGACATAGATTCGAAATCCAGACCATGCCAGGTCTGGGGTGTGGGTAGGGTAGATGGATGACTCAGAATTGAGAATACCAGTAATGCCAAAGAGAAGGTAATCTATGACCTGGGGTGAGCTCTGAAAGATTGCCGGATGGTTGGAAGGAAAAGAAGGAGCTGAGCTGCCTGAGAGCTAAGATATTTCCAAAATGATTCCTTAGGAGTCTGGTCATGTGTGTGTGCGTGTATAGGGTTATCCAACACTGGCCTAGGCATGTGGAAGGAGCTTCAGAGAATATCTGTGGAATTAATTTTTTTTACTCCCAGGCTAGAACCGTTTTTGACATTCCCTCCCTCTTTTCTTTCCCAGGAGAACTCCTACTCATTCTTCAAAATCCATTATAAAAATCATCTCTTCCAAAAAACCTTCCCTCTTCCTTCTCAGGACTTCCCCAGCTTTTGCCCCTTCTGTGGCCTAGTCCTGATGCCATGGGACGGGGGGCATCAGTGTCCAGCTCTCTTTCTCTCAGACTTGGGGGCTGAGGCCTCTCAGGGGCTCCAACTTTACCCAGCACAGTCTGGGCACAGGAGAATGGCAGGGAGGATGGGCCTAGTTGACTTGTTGGAGGCAGGGTCAGTGTGACTACATATCCACATGCGTGTCTGTCTGTGTCTGTCCATGCACACCTTTCACTCCACACAGACCTGGGTACATAGAAAGTGTTTGAGCTAGATTGAGGCTAAGCTGCAGGACACAAAGTGCAGAGAGAAGGGATAAGGAGGAATCCAGGGGGTTAGAAGAATTTTGAAACCAAGAAATACCTTTATTGGCACCGCAGGGCCCAGAGAGGAGCAAGGCTTTCCCCAGAGCCACCCAGCAAGTGGATACAGAGCCTAGCCTTGGATGACACTTCAGAACTTTTGCCACCTCGTCTAGGGCATCTGGGGTTCTGAGCCCTGGTGGGGTCTTGGATCTTCTTCGTGCAAGGAGCTAACCCCAGATTTCAACAGATCAGGGAAAGCATAAGGGCACATAGGCCTGTGACAGGGCAGATGGGGGGGGGGCAACATCAAGGGACACCTTGGATGGAGCCAAACTCCACTGCTCCAAGAGGAATGGAGACAGTAAAAACACATAGACAGGTGAGAAAATGCCCCAGTGAGATGGAGATTTTGAGGGGAAGAGAGATGGCAGAGATAGGGGAGAACAGCACAAAAGGGTTGGCAAAGAAGAGGGAGCTGTTCTCACTCTCACCTGTCTGTCCTTGAAGGATTTACATAAAATGAGGAGGTGCCCATCTACATCCCCAATTCCTCTCTCAGACCCCAGAGCCTGAAACCTCACCATGTCCTCCCTTCCCATCAGAGATGCAAAAAACTTAACACCCAACTAGAAATCCTTGGGACCTCACTCGGCTGGGATCTCAGAGCCTTTCTGTCCCCCACCGTTACCCCCTGTGCTGTCCATTTTGCAGGTGGGGACATTGATGGGCAAGGCAGAGTGGGGACAGCCTGGAGCTTCCTAGAACTCTGCTGCCCTGGGGGTGGTGGGACTCAATCCCAAATCACAACCCCATCTGCTCCCTGAGCACCCTTTCCTAAGAATCGTTAAGGACCAAAGTTGTCTTTGCTGACACATGTTGCTTTTCTCTTTGCCTTTATTGTTTTAGAGAGAAATCAAGTAGACGGTGTCAAGTAAGATCCCCCAGACCCCGCCCAGCCATACTGGCTCTCTGGAGACACAGGTCACAAGCAGAGGGTCTCTCATGCATCCCTGGCCACATAGCCAGGGGCCCTTGAACCCCACTCCTGTCCCCATCTCCCCACACTGGCCAAGCAATCTCGGAGGTCACCCCCTCCACACACCTTCTCTTAGCATGTGATTGCAAATGTGAAATCAAAACGTTGTTTTTTTTGTTTGTTTTGTTTTGTTTTTTAATTACACCCCGTTGGTCTAGCATCTGCACAGATGCCCTCATTTCTCTGTAAATATGTGACTTGGAACAAATGTTTAAAACAAACGAGAAGTGGTCATGAATGCATGGTGTTGAGATGTTTTGCACTATTCTGACTTTTTGGTCTCTGTAAAAATATTTTATTAACAGCAGACATTAAAAAAAGGAAAAGCACACACAGCCTTGGACATGCAGTGGCCTTCTTGTGTTCCCATAATGGAAAACAACTCATATTCAGCACATAAAATATACATAGGCAACATAGAACATGGTTCTCCCCATGAATGCAACTCATCCACAGCATTGTACCCATTTTACAGAGAAAGAAACTGAGGCACAGACAGGCAAGATTTTGCTAGGATCACACAGCTGGGAAGGGGTGGAGCTGGGATTTGAATCCAGAACATTGGGAAGCTGTTGCTTTTTTTTTTTTTTCTGAGACAATCTCACTCTGTGCCCTGGGTTAAGTGCTATGGTATCATCATCAAAGCTCACAGCAACCTCAACCTCTGAGTTCAAGCAATCCTCTTGCCTCAGCCCCCTGAATATCCAAGACTACAGGCACCCATCACTACACCTGGCTAGTTTTTCTGTTTTTGGTATAGACTGGAGTCTTGCTCAGGCTGGTCTCAAATTCCTGAACTCAGACAATCCACCTGGCTCGACCTCCCAGAGTGCTAGGATTACAGGCATGAGCCTGTTGCTCTTAACTCAAGGAAGTTAGATACAAATGCTTGGGACACGTTCCCCTAATTCAACTAACACCCCCATTTTTATCTGTTTTAAATGTAGCAGATGAGCATTTCATAAACTCAGATGTGCCAGGATCGAAACTTCATTTTCCAAAAGCTGAATTTCATTTCTGTTTTGAGTCCCCATCCTGCCAAATGGATTCTTACTCAGCTGAGAGTTTCCATGATCAGTTTGGGAATTCCCCTCCTAATGTCTGGGGTTATTTCTACATTTGAGTGGCCAGGGCTGGGGCTGAGGGATCCACTGCCAGGAACAGCATCTGTGAGTACTTTGTGTACGAGTACCAGCCATAAGGGCTTAAAAGTGCGGCAAAAACATGGATTAAACCACAGAGGTCATCCATTACTCATCAATTCCACTCCCGGGAATGCATTCTTGAGAAACTCTTGCAGGTGGGTCTGTAGTGTCTTCAGATAGGAGAATAGCATATAGCTAGGAAAATGGATAAATCACAGATGTCTGTGTGATGTTGGCAGAGGCAGCCCTCATTACTGCAAAGTTTAGAGACTGAACCATTTCTGTACCCGGGCGCACAGGCTGTGCAGCCTGATTGCTGTTTATCTGCTGAGTCCCTAACCAAGGGCTTGTTTGCTGCTTGCTACAAAAAGGTGCTGAGCCTTTGTTCTTGTGGCCCCCTTCATGTTGTCCATGGTGCTTGGGGACTGAGGCTGAGACTTATGCTTTTTTCTGGGAAATGTAGCCTCTGCTCTCAGCAGTCCTTTTCCCAGCTAATGTTATAATTCTATAAAAGGAGAGGAGATTGGTAATTGGGGCAGAATTTTATTTTTTTTTTTTTTGAGACGGAGCCTCAAGCTATCCCCCTGGGTAGAGTGCCATGGCATCACAGCTCATAGCAACCTCCAACTCCTGGGCTCAAGCAAGTCTCCTGCCTCGGCCTCCCAAGTGGCTGGGACCACAGGCGCCC